>CANYCX012447958.1:0-14122 GCA_948193385.1 Breynia disticha f. nivosa | reverse complement strand
AGACACAGGCTTAAGCATAAGCATCGAAAGAGATACAAGTCTATGGAAAACAGAGACAACTTTGCTCCACTACCACCATCAAAGCCTGCATCATCAAGTGCACTTTCGCCGCAACTAACACTGCAAGCTGCAACAGCTCTGACGCCTCTGCAATCCAAGCCTGCTCGAATAGGGGTGATTTCGCCAGTAGCAACGCCATTTGCATCAGAAGAACAAGCAAGTTTCGAACCACCAGAGCCTAAACAAACTTGGCAAAAACAAGCACCTGAGCCAACAACAAAACCAGTTTCACAAGCATATGCATCTGCACCCGTACCAGAGTCAGTGCCTACAACAACAAGAATAATTCCACAAACTACAGAAAAGGTATATAAACCAGCTGCGCCTAGTTCGGATCCACCTATATCAACAACGTCAGTTAATTCACAAACTCCCCCAGAGCCCACGCCCGCATCCTATCATACGATGACAACTGCTCCTGAGCTGAAGCAGCCTCCAACACGCGGATCGTCAGCTCATGCACGGGTATGAGAGTTGATTTGTTATGTTTAAGAAATTTTAATCAACATTCAACCTCTCGATTTCGTGCATATATTTGTTAAAATAAAATAACACCCTAACGGTCTGTTTGGATGAAGTCTATGTAAAGCTAATTCATGGAAGTATAAATAATAGTAATATTTAAAAGGTATAGAAAGGTAATGGAAAAGTAGGTCTTTACTTTAATGGGGACCACTTTTTTGTGTTCTCATTGAGGACAAGTAGTCATGTTACAGAAAATCATAAAAAGTTATATTCTTTCGTAAAAAGTTACAGAATTTTATTAAGTAAAGTTACAGAATTTTATTGAGGAGTTACTTAATAATTTAATCGTGTTACTGAAATTTATAAAAAATTACAGAATTTTTATTGTCCTCGATGAGAACACAAAAAATCATGGGAGCAGTGACCGGAAAAGTACAATCATTAATTGTGAGATAAAAATAGAGGTGTACATAACATACAGAACAGTAAAATCAATATTCCAAAGTTAAATTACTAAATGGCTATGTAACAAAAGTTATTAAGGTTGTTATAATTGAATAATTTGAAATTTTATAATTTTAACAATGTTAAAATTAAAAAAATATGTATAAAAATAATTTTACGTCGCTTACACTCCGATTTGGAGTGCAAACTTTGGAGGGAAAGAAAAAATATGAGTCCTATCCTTGATTACCTTTACGTACCTTTTGTTATTCTTCTTTATACTCCATCTAAATGACAATAATAAATTACTCTTTCTTTATTTCTCTTCTATTAAACCATCTAAATGACAATAATTTTACGTACCTTTTGTTATTCTTCTTTATACTCCATCTGAATGATTTGGAGTAAATCTATACTCTAAGCTATTCTAAATTTTAATGCAATTTTAAGGTAGACGAAATAAGTTATCACATACTCTAAATTTTATTATTATTTTAGTTTAGTTTATAAATTTAATAAATGTTAATTGTGTTTTAAAATTTATAATTTACTTTTAATTAATTTGATAAATAAAGAAAATTATAATTGAATTAATTGTTAAGTAAAATATATTTTTAATTAATTTTAGTTGAATATAAAACAATAGTAACTTAATAAATAAATTGAAAAGATAGTTCAATATAAAAGATACTTAAATTAATTAATTGATTAATTAAATTAATTAATTGATTATTAAATTAATAATAAAAATATTAAAGAGATGAATATATTTAGAATATTCTTTTAGTGTTAAAAATAGAATAAAATTGATTGATTGAAATAAAATAGACACTAAGAGAGCCTTCAATGGACTCTTTAAAATGATATTATTAGCTATTTATAAAGAATCTAACTCAATTTTTGCTCAAATAGAATCTTTATTTGTCTATTTATTTTAAAAGAAAATGGATAGAGAGATACTTTGTTCTCCAATATTAAAGAGCCAATTTGACTCTTTATTTTCTCTTTCATATATAATTTTCTTCTTCAAATCTCTCCCTCTTTCAAACAATATTCATACCAATCATCATCAGTAAAATTTAATAACAACAAAATGAGTTTCTCTCAATTGATCTGTAAATAATCTTGTGTGTTTTAAAATAGTTTTTTTTATTTTCAATTATCATTTTTGTACAAAACATTTTGGGCATTTTCTTATTTTTGAATTGTAAAGATTTTTTGATATATTTTTTTTAAAAACTGTGTACATAAATAATGTCTTGTTAATTTGACACTGACAGTTTTATATTTGTGGCTTTCAATTTCTTTTTTTTAATTATGATCTTATAAAATCAAAAAATTAAAGAACTTAAAATAAAGATTCACACTGAAGTTCTTATTTAGTTTTACTCTTTATAATTTTACAGACTCTCGATTCACTTAAAAATCCTTTTTAAATTTGTCTATCCATTGGAGATGCTCTAACTGCTGAATTTTTTAAAATACACATTTTAGATGTACTGGTTGGACATTATCTTATGTCTTCTTAAACCCTATCCAAACATACTCTAACAGATATTATTCTGTAAGTTTAATATGCAAATATAAGTTAAACTACGGATTATCAGGTATGTAAGGAACAAGCTGCTGTCGAAGGCATTTCATTGAGCCTTCAGTTACAAGCTGGTAATGGTGACAGCACTAGTAAGCCATCTGATACATCTTCAACTCCAGTATCGAATGATTCAGGTTCATGTTGCCAGAGGTTGCGATGTTGTTGTTGAAATGTTGTTGCAGTGAAGATTGTTCCGACTGCTGTTAGTTTGGATTTAGTCAGTATGCAGCAGAAAACACAGACAGAGACAGTGTTGTTCATAGTTTTATCTCATGTGTTGTGATAATTTTATAGCATTTCATGGGTTACTTTGTTTGCATCCAACATTGTTCAAATGATTTTCAATTTTTTTTAAGAATAAACCTTCTCTTACTGTGAATAAGTTGTTGCTAATATGTATCTAGTAAGTGTTTATCATACTGACATTTTGTTAAGTTATATAATCAATTCGTGATAATATAAATAAAAAAATATTTAGTAATTTTTATATATGATAATACGAATGATTTTTATATATGATAATGATAAGGATATAATTCACTGCAACCAAACATCCACCTCCGCTGGAGCTCCACACGCTGCCTAACTCTTCAGTAATTAGAATTTTATACATAGTTTATCTCTGTAACTATAAATATACGTATGTATTCATTGATAAAGTATGCAGTTCATAACCATTCTTTCATGGTATCAGAGCCATCTAGCCTTAATCGGCAATGGATTCTGGACCCATTAATGAAAACCCCTAATTTGTTGAGAATGTATCTCACATTTAATAATTGAAGAATATGAAGTGGTTTATAATGATATAAACTGTAGCTTTATACAAGCCAATTGGTTTTATTTTAGAGGGCTCACAGCCTGTATCATTCATAAGCCCATACGTGTGTGTACGGGCCTATGGATTTTAATAGAACCGACCTCACAGCAGATATTTCATCCTTCTCCAGGATGTTACGGGTTGTCTCCCTTCCCTTGGTCGACGTTCTCTTTCTTGAGCCCACCATACCGAGGCTCCTCCTTTCAGACGGTAAGCAACTAATTTAACCTTGCGGTTCTCATCTATTTCGGCAAATTCAAAGAAATTCTCGACTTCTTCCAACCAATCCAGAATGGTTTCTATATCCAGATCTCCACTAAAGGTAGGAATGTCAGCCTTCAATTTAAAATCGTTGCCCCTTCTCTCGCGTGGCGGTGGTCGTCGCTGTGCAAAGTCTTCCTCGTCACTGGATTCACTTTCGACAACATGAGGTTGCATCCGAGGCCTTCGCACGAGAGCAATGTCTTGTTGCCCTTCACCATCAGCTTGTTGGTTCACTCTCGCCAGTTGTTGGAGCTGAGTAGTGATGGTTGCGAGCTGTCGTTCAATTTGTTGAATGGAGTCTGAAACAGCAGGTAAATCCCCTGGAGCATCATCGTTGGGGCGTGTGCCATTGTCAGAGGAACGAGGCTTGTGATATTCAGGATCTGATACCACCTGACGCAGCGCGGAAGCGTTCGAGTAACTACTTACTCTGGCTAAAACGTTTAGAAATTCTCACAAGTCTAAACTCAGTTTAATAATAATAAGGATTGATTTCATTCCATCATAAGTGAGGTCTTCAAATAGCCTCTTGTAAAAGAATTCTAATCATACTGATATTCTAAGTTAAAGCTACTGAGATAAAGATCCCAAAAAAAGATAATAATAATCTACTAAGAAACGTAAAACCAATCTAAAAAAAAGAAACCAAACTGATAAGAGTTCTAGCTGTCATAGGACTATCATTCACCTCCCCAGGCTATCGTCCAAGTTTGAGAACCCAACCCACTTCCTTCCTGTCGTCTGCTTTTATTTCCATCACACAGCACTGTTGATGCCTCATCAATTTATAAGAGAGATTCTTGTTGAATGAAAGAATATTTGTTGTGTAGTTGATTTGGAATACTTTATTTTAATCATTTCTTTTCATTAGTTTAACACCTCAAGTCTCATTCATCACACCATAGGCTACAATAAAACAAGCTATGTTAGCAAATCTTCCATACGCCAATCTCTTCACGTCTTTCAACTCCAAGAAAAATTGGATCAAATCATTTGGTCTAACTGTTGAACAGAAAATCGACTACTAGTTCGATCTAATTTTATTATTTAAATCGACGTATATGTAAATTAATATTAGGATTGATTTTAAATGTTAAGAAAGCTTAAATAATTTAAAATTATCTATATATATATAATTTTTAAATTACCTGTTCGATGAGTAAACTAACCTTTTAGTCCTTTTTTCGGTTTAATTACAGATTTGATTCTGATAACGCTGCTCCAAGGTATATTTTTTTGTCTTTGTATTATGTGCGTAAATATTTTGGTTTATGTATTTTTCACCTAATTGTGGTGATTCAAATTTTTTCATAAATTAATTTAAGTTAAGGTTTTTGTTAATTTTGTTGACATGAGACGACAAAAACTAAGTTAGAGACGTCGTCAGCAAAATCAACAAAAATCCTAACATGCACTAATTTATAGAAAATTCGGAGACTGCTAAAATTACGCAAAATAATACAATGTTCGAAAACATTCATACATATGATACAAAAACAACAAAATACTATACAGATAATTATGTTGTTTGCCATGTGTTGGGTTTAGATTTTTTAAAATGTCCACTTATATTTTCACATGTGCAAATATGCAATTTTATCTGTTTATGAGTTTAAAAATGTCTGCATGTTAATTTATCAGTTCAAAAAAGCCCACGTGCGGTTACATGAAGAATTTAAAATTGGAGCCGGATTTTCGCATCGTAAATAGAGAGATTCAGAAACGTGATTATTGAACTTGTCTTTCCAAGACACAAAATCGTTTCAACTGAATTCAAAATCTCTCTCATCCTTTCAACCTATCGTCTTTCTCTCACTCTCCTTAGTTCTCTCTCAAGGTTTCAGAGTTTCCTTTCAAACTCTCTCGTTCTCTCTCGGTTTTACACTAAAAAATCATCTTTGTTCAGTTCTTGGTGTGAGGTTTGTAAATTTTCCCCTTCTTTTTACGATTATCGTCAGAAGTTGTTGAATCATTGCAAAAGAAAAGATTTTTACAGTTTTTTTTTGTGTGAAATATAGTTTCTATGCGTTTTTTGCTCCATTTTTTACGAATATGAAACGTTTTGTTCAATCAATGTTAAGGAAATTGTTTTTACCATGTTTTTAAGGGAAAGATTTTTTTTACAATGTGTTGGTCGTTTGCCATATGTGAGTGTTCAATGGTAGGTTTGTTTTCTTGTTTTATTAGGGCATGACTCCTAAGAAAGATGTGGGTGCTAAAAGGAAGAATGTCGAAGAACCTGAGGTTAAGAAAGACGCGGGAGGGAAAAGAAGAAAGGGTGAGGAAGGAGAGACTAAGAAAGGTTCATTTTCTTCGAAGAAACATAAAGGAGAGGGAAGTGTTGTTGTTTCGAGGGTACGATTTATGATGTTGGTAAATGTGTTTTCTTTTTAATTTTATGAACAAAAATGAACAAATAAGAACATAAATGATGAATTTGTAGGGTTTATCTGCATTTGTTGTTTCATTTGCGATATGAGTTAGGTAGATATAGGTTTTTTGAACATATTTGAACAATTATGAACTTTTTTGACTATCCAATTGATTTTGCTGTGACGAAGAGGAATAACTTTAATTGGTTAGAACCGAGTTTAACATATATTAACACACATGAACAATTATTTGTTTTTTAGTTTGAGGTCGTTTTTATGTTATATGTGAACAAATTTTAACAAATATGAACGAAGGGAATTTTCATTTCTGTTTTCTGTGCATCGTCTACCTGTGTGTCGAATGTTTGTGTATTTTTATTGAACAGTGATGAACAAATTTGAACATATTTGGAATTCAAGATTATGTGTTAGTATTATGAAATATTATTAACAGCATTACATCTTTTATAGAACAATTGTTAACATCTATGAACAACAGTGGTTTTTTTTTAATTGAATCTATGTCAGTTGTCTGTTTTATATATATTATTTTTGAATATATTGAAAGTTAAGGTTTTAAAAAGAGTATTGTGCCATTTCCAAAAGAGCATGAATTACTTGAACATGTATGAACATTTTCGAACATTATTACATATAGAACTAACTTGATGTTAGATGTATGTTGTGTTTATGTATGGATGGAATGTCTGTCACTGTAATGAACGTTGCTGGACTATTTTGAACATATTTAAAATTCAGGTTTGTCTGTAATTATTGTACAAGTGCCAAATGTGTATGAATTAGTTGAACATTTATGAATAGTTATGAACAACATTACATTTAGGATTGTCTTTAGTTTGCTGTTTTGAATGAGTTTTTTTATGAAATATTAGATGATTTATTAATACATATGAATTTTTGTTGTATCTTTCTTGGCTTATAGGATGATGATTTGTTTATTCAACCGAGTAATCATTTTAAGTCAAGGGTATCTTTATGTCATATGCCAGATATTTCTGAATTCCTTAAATCACATTTGTCAGAGGGCGCTATAGAGAAGTTCAGGAGAACCATATTTATGTCAAGCCCAGTTGTGACATTGTTTGTGTTACATTGTTGGTTGGATGTCCGCCATATTTAATCACTGCTTGAACATTTTCCATAGTTCCTGTAAACATGTAAAGAACACTTATGCACAATAATGGCATTCGCCTCCCGTAACATGAAAATATTTTGAACTGCGTGCATGTATTTGAACATAAATGAAAATAAATGAACTTTGTTCGTCATGAATGTCCGCATATATTCTTTTTTCTTACTGCCGTGAATGCGTAAAATCGATATGAACGACTAACCAGTGAACAATTATTTACAAACAAAACCTAATAATCATACTATATATAACAATGAATCAGAGAGATTAAATTTCAAACGTTATATGATTTTAATTACCTTTTTTTGTTGGATCTCATCCGATTGATTTGTGATTGCAGAAGATTTATGTTCTTCATTGTTGTAGCGTAAAACTGATGTCATGCAAGAGTATACTCTTCTCAGGAGACGTCTTTGTGTGTGTTTATTTTTAAAAGTCAGTTTTGAATAATTAGTTCCTATATTTCAGCGTTTTTAAAGTCATGTTTCGTTATTTCTGCATAATCTTTGCTGATTAATTTTGTCTTTTGGATTTCAGTTGCATTTTTAAGGAAGCTGGGCATTTATGAATTTAGAAAGATGATTCGGTGCATATTTAAATGGCTAAAATATCATGTAGACATTTATATCTACAAGGAAACATTGGTGGGCATTTATGCAAATGGGATAGGTATAATGGTCATACATGTAATTTTCCGAATACTATAACCTTGTATTTTTACAACTGATTGGTAAATTGTACAGAAAAATCACATCTTAGAGAAATTTTCTTGTTTAAGAATTACAATATGTTACGGTACAAAAAAAATGTGGATTAATTTGACACAAATTTTCTTCCCTGCATTATTTCATTAAAAAGCACATTTAATGGAGTACATTTAATAGGTTTGCGTCGAACTTTGACGATTAGACACAAACCCTGCCGACGTATGACAAGTTGACGCAAGATATATTTACGTCAAAATGCGACGTAAGTTTACGTCAACATTCGACGTAATAAATCCTACGTCAAAATTCGACGTAAAGCTTTGCTGGAACAGTGACCGGAGCATAGCGTCGAGTTTCAACGTAAAACTTAACGTCAAGTTTCGATGTAAAGTGATTCCGACCGACAACTACATCCGACCGGTGAAGAAGCTCACGTCAAATATAGACGTTAACTATAACGTTGAAGTTTAACGTAGTACAATAAAAAAATTATAAATAAAATTATTTTTATTATTTTCATCATAAACAATAAAAAAACTATTTCTATTATTTTCATTATAAAAAATTAAAAAATATATATAATTACAAATTATATTAAATAAAATTGTAATGTAATGATTAATATTTAAAAAATTTTATATAATTAAATTATTAAATTAGTTTAATTAAAATAATAAATATTGATATGAAAAAAGATAATTAAAAATAATAATACTTACAAAAATTATAAATTGAAAAAAATAAAATAAACTATAAATTAAATAATAAGGTGATAATATAAATAATATAAATGAAAATATAAGAAAAACAATATGAAAGAAACAAATTACCTTAAGTGAATGAATAAAACAATATGATAAACCTGCAAATAAACAAACAAAAACAATTAGTTATTTATATAATATAAATGAATGAACATAACTTAAGAATGAAGGAAGAAAAGGAGGACACCAAATGAGACACCTATGAATGTGTAAAGATTGTGATAGTAAAATATGAATGTGTATACATAGGGTAAGTTTAAGAGGAAAAAATAAAAATTTAGGAGGGAAAATTAAAGAGGGAAGAAAAATTGGCGGAAATTGGCGAGAGGGTAACATCGAAATCTGGTGTAATGTTACGTCAAAATGCAACATCATATTACGTTGGATTTCGACGTAATACAGTTCTCACAGTAAACCCGATTTTATTCCTTCTTTGTAATTTTTAAAAAAATTAATTATAATTAGGAATTTCATGAAACAAATTTATAATCCAAGTTTTGCTAATAAAAAAAAATATATTACGAAAGCGACTCGTCATCACTATCATTGACCTGAGCGGCTGGTTCAGCTCCTGACGATGATGGCACACTCGCCTAATACATCTGCATCCACTCTGAGACTCATGCACGCTGAGCATTCATCTACGTCATGACTCACAACACCATTATTCCACAAGTGCACCAACTCAGCAATCAATGGTTGTAAGTACACATCGATACGTTGCTTTTGACTAGTACGTTCGAGAATCAATACCGTACGAAACATAACTGGTTCCTTCATTCACATAAACGAAGGTAAATTATAAGGCGTAAGAATAACTGGCCAATAAGAATACTGTGCATAGATGCTCTGAAAGGGTTAAATCTATCAGTACATAAACTCAATATTACATTTCTGGATTCATCTGCAAACTACCATATGTTTTGTTGAAATGTTTCCATATTTTACACTCGGACGGATGTCGAACCTCTTCTCCATTTTGTTCATGTTTGTGATGCCACCTCATGTGAGATGTTGTAGCATCAGATGCGTACATACGTTGTAATCGCTGCATTATGAAAAAATAAAACATTTTTCAGTTTGTTATCAACCCCCTTTTGCCATGCTTATATCTGGCGTAACCACAAAAAATGCACTTTTGCACTTCTGTATTTTGCCCCAATATAACATGCAATGATTCAAAAAACAATCAATTTTCTCTGAAGGCAAGCTGAATCCTTCAACTAATTTCTTTATATCACAAAATGTCCTTGGGAATGTATTCTCCAGTGGCGAACACCGATTGAACTAATTAGAAATTTGATTAAATCCACAATCTAAAATTTGATTCGTCGATTTAATATTCAAAAATTCAGTAGTCGCTGTTAAAAGTCTTTTGGTAAAATGTGGGTTTATTGATAGAATCAGCTGATACATATAATAGTGGTTAACAGATAAGATACAACAATTTGAATACAAGTGGATGTCTATAAGAAAGAATGTTTGATATTTGAAAGATAACTGTCGTTATCTTGCTTCTGGAAGTGGCTGAGTACACGTTTCCTTAACACTCTCCGGCAAGCTCATGGGAGGTGGCAGATGCGTGAGCTTGTGGCGATGTCCTTGGAAC
The DNA here is from genome assembly GCA_948193385.1 of Breynia disticha f. nivosa. Classification (NCBI taxonomy): domain Eukaryota; kingdom Viridiplantae; phylum Streptophyta; class Magnoliopsida; order Malpighiales; family Phyllanthaceae; genus Breynia; species Breynia disticha. The sequence continues at coordinate 3,870 of CANYCX012447958.1, read as the reverse complement.
TTAGCTTTGGACAATGGCTTAGTGAGGAGGTCAGCTACTTGATCGTCAGTGCAGATGTACCGAACTGTTAAGCATTTCTGAGAGACTAAATCACGGACAAAATGGAACTCAATTTCGAGGTTCCGTGATCGAGTAGCAAAAATTGGATTACCGGTGAGATACGTGGCTCCCAAGTTGTCGCACTGGAGAGTCGGAGGACATGTTGGTGGCATGCCAATTTCACGGAGCAGGGAGAGTAAGCAAAGAACCTCACTAGTGGAGGTAGCAAGAGCACGATACTCTGCTACAATGGATGAACGAGAGACTGCTTTTTGTTTTTGCGATGACCAGGAGATTAAATTGGGTCCATCATAAATGGCGAAACCTGTAGTAGACTTGCGATCCTGTTTGCAGCCGCCTAAGTCCGCATCACAATAAATGGAAGGAGAGAGGTCAGGATGTTTGTGCAGGAAAATGCCATAGTGATGAGTTCCAGCTAGGTATCGCAATATGCGCTTTACAGCGATCCAATCTGCCATGGTTGGATTATGCATATGTTGCGCAGCCACGCTAACCGCAAAAGCCACATCCGGACGAGTGAGACACAAATATTAGAGGCTGCCCACTGTGTTAGTGTAAGCCCTAGCCCAATACATTTTTTGTAACTTTTATTATTGAGTAATAAAATTATGAGGATTATTTTATCATATCATGTATTGACCTGTGGTATATGTTTGATAAAATATCCAAGAATGTTGATTAAGCGCTTGAGGTATCAAGCTTGAGGACCTTGATAGTAGAACCTAGAAGTTTTGAGATTAACATTCTAAATGTCCCTAGTCACTTGTTTCTATGGGAATAGAAATGAATTAAGACTAGTATGTACTTTGTAGATGATCATGTTCTACGTGTCAAAGATATTTGGGATATCTAGCAAAGTGCATAGGTATAAAATAGAACATTATACTTGGAGAGCGATCACCATTTGCAATGTCAAATGTTATCCTTAGACTGGAAATCACTGTGTCTCTTGTTGTGATTTTTAGTGTACTTTGACATATGCCTAACGTGGTCGTAAAAGGTTGACAAGTATGGGTATGATTGTGTATGCTACGAATCATAATTGAGAGCAGGAGTGAAGGGATTGACCCTCTCAACGAGAGATGATATCACTGGCCGCTTGATAGACAAGATTGGAAAGAGTGTGGTTGCACCCGAATGAAATGATTAAGTCATTTATTCGAACTTATTAGTTTTGTCATAGCGATCAAGAAAAGTGATTTAGCATTAAATAAGGGTGTTAGCGACATGCCTTATGCTAAATTAAGATATCTAGGTTAAGGGATTTATTTGAATTGTAGTAGGGCTGTTGACACCGCTCGTCAGCTATTTAATTTAGGGTGATCATAGTGTCTTACTAGAGACCACCTATGATTTATGAGTTATTAACTCATTGCCTTTATTAAATAGTCCTACAGATTGTACGCTGATAGCGAAAAACCTGAAAGGGTAATTTCGCCATTTCACCTTAGGTCAAAATCCAGTCATTGGACCGGGTTACGCATTTGGGCCAATTTTGGTAATTGGGCCCAAGACGGATGAGAAATAATATTTCTTACATAATTTTAAGACAAAGATTATTTATTAAATATGATGTCTTAAGTGAAAATATGTAAGAAATAAAGAGAGAGATTTTAGAAGGTATGTCTTAAATTAAGACAAGACATGTTTTAAATTAAGACAAGAATAATATGTAGGATAAATTAAAAGATTAAATCTTTTAATTATCCACAAAGATACACGTTTAAGGAGGTTTGAATTCAAAAGGATTTAATTTTGAATTCAAGACTTAACTAGTCCTGAAGGCATTAGGAGTGTTAATAGATTTAACCTTGCTAAATGTTTGTCTTTAAAAAGCATGAGGAGAGAGAAAACATAAGAGTTTTTTGACATTGCAAGCCGTCCCTCCTCCTCCTCCTTGGCCGTGACTCTCCAACCATAAACACAAGAAAATTTAGGGTTTTATTAGTGAGAGATGTGAGATTTAGGGGCTGATTATAGGATATAATCGACATAGTGCCCTTAGTTTCACCAGAAACTCATCTGATTGACAGAAAATAAGGTGGTACGTATCTTACCTTGTGTTAGTACACATTATTCGCTAATATGTGTGTTAATTATGTAGAGAAACCACACTTGGGGTTTTAATTTGGTGTCACAAAGGTCACTTTAGTGTATACTAAAGTGGTAGTTATTGTTCTTGCCCAAAGAACTCAAGCCAGTTGAAGGAGACAGCGAAAGGTGATCTTTCTCTTTAAAGTTTTAGTTTTTATGTCACGTTTTTGTCAAACGATTGTACATGGCATGTGCTAGGTCGATTTTATGTTGATCTTGGATGATTCTTGCGTGTTCTTGATGTGTTTTTCCGCTGCCAAAAGTTTTTAAACACGTAGGAAACACAACACACTGGTGTTTAGTAGCAGTCTTTGGAGAAAAAGGGCCAAAGTTGATCCCTTTGGACTCCCTTCCCTCCAGGGTTCCATCCATCTGCCACCACACGAGGTTGCCATTGTTCGGGCTGTCCCATTGACCATATGAATGGTTGTATTCCTTGCCTTTTCTTCTATCCTTTTGGTCTTGATTTTCACCTGGCGAGTCTCCACTAGGGTCCTTACCTTGGATTCATATTCTTCACAAACTTCCAATGCTCTTGAGGACTTCTTTGGCTTTTTGGATAACCTATTAGCATGTGCTTGCTCTTTGCGCAATCTTTTCCATTCTTATTCTTTGCGGTGCCAAATAATTTTGCCGACCAACCATGATTCAAAGGCTTGGTGAGAAGTTGTTCTTACTTTTAATTGTTTCATTACTACCAAGGGTCTATCAAATACTGGTGCCTTAAGATCCTTTAGATACATAGCCACTTCTTCCTGACTGCTTAAGTTATACCAGTACATCATCTTGTTATCCCATAAGAAATGCCTAAAGTCCCGGTTGTAACGCCCCGAAAATTCGTTCGTTTTAAAATAATGTTACGTTCATTGTTAAGTGTTGAATGATGTTAAGTTCATTGTTAATGAATGTTAATTGAGTGGAAAAGGATAGTAATTATGTTAGAAGACATGTATACATAAACTTATGCTTGATAGGAACCGAAAGGAATCGAAAACGATAAAAAACGGGCAGAAAAAATCTGCCCAGCAGTGAAGCACGACCTGGGGCACAGTCGTGCCCAGGGGCGTGCTCTTTGCCAAAAATTGGGCTGAGGCACGACCCGTGCCCAGGTCGTGCCCAGCTGCTGTTTTAACGACAGAACCAGCATTTCTTCTCATTTTATCACCCGAAACTCACCCAAAAACACCCTAAACTCGCCCAAACTTCCTCCACACGACCTGAGATCGTTCCCAACCAAAAACCCATACTAAAACAACAAGTCTACATTGAATCAAACATATTTCAGCCTCCGAATCGATTCATTTTATTGCTAGGGCTCAAAATGACGGGCTAAGGTAAATCTTTTCGATTCGTTGCTGAAATATGGTGTAAATTGGTGGAAATTGATAGGGTTTTGTTAGGTTTTGAATGTAGAACAAGGTTCTATAAGCTATCGATCCTAAAACGTCCGTTTTCGCAAGATTTAAGAAATTTAGGTTTTGAGGGTTTTTGGGAGAATCGTGTAGAAATTAGTTTAGGGGTTTAAATGACCCACATTTTGTGTTAAATGATTGAAAACGTGATTGTGCTTGTGTAGGGAACAATATTAGGAATCCGACTCGGGAATCGGGCGACGGATAGAGCGTAGGAACATGAGGTAAGTGCATGTTTGCCGCTTACTTGACTTGTTGTGATTATTTTGATGTTAATTGATTGACATGACGTTATTGGCAAGAA
>CANYCX012447950.1:0-11462 GCA_948193385.1 Breynia disticha f. nivosa | reverse complement strand
GTCCCCCACAGATTAAAAATTCACCACTGTTAATCCCTCCATTAAATTAATTTAACGGATTAACAGGTAAATAATTTACCGTCAATCTAATCTTTTTTTGCTTAATTTACTTGTCCCTCTTTAATACACATGCGGCAGGGGCAAAAATGACATTTCAATCTTTCTGTTAGCTTAATTTAACAGAAGGATTAACGGTGGTAAATTTTAAATCTGTGGGGACCGGTAAAACTAATATTGGAAACTCGGGAACCGAAAAATTATTCGTGGTATTACTCGGGAACCGCATAGCTTTATACCCTAAAAATGTCAAGGAGTGAAACATATGGTGGTTGCCAATTGCACCACTTCGTCCCGAACGTGTGATAGATAAAGTTGGTGCTTCCTCACCATCTTGTCATGGTGTTGTTGGGGGTCGTGATCGTATATTTCGCTCTTTGAATCGCACCCTCTCCATGATCTTGGAGGCCTCACCCCTCTCTGCCAGCATCATCAGCAACTATCTTCACAAATTCCACCGTGATGGACTCATTTAATTGCATATAACTTGGATTGATTGAAACAGCCGATTCAAGTGGTGATCAGAAATCAGTACACAGATGAACATAAAACTGCAGAAGTTTACAATATTCAGTTCCTGAACTATGTAATGAAAGCTGTGGCAACTACTGCCTATTCCTAACAAGTACTGGTTCATTCTCCTAATTACAACCACATCTATCATTGACGAAATTAAAACTACAGTTATGAGTACGAAATGTCGGTAGATTAAGACACAAATTTCACAAAGAGACTACATATGATAGACGAAAATAAATTCAGAGAATCACTGGAGGATGCGTGGACTGCCGGTGAGTATGCCCTGTTCCAGTTGGTTAACTTCACCGTTTTCCGTTACTTCCTCGGACTCTGTTTTGCCACTCTCACCTGTGGGAAAGTTGCCTTGTCCATCAATATTCTGAGTATCCAGTTTCTCTTTGATTTCTCGTGATGGCAGAGCTACTCCATTGAGATTCGCTTTCTCGACTTTCCCATTTTCTTGGGGAGGTGCTGGACCTGGTCCGGGGACACCCTCTGCCTTTTTCTCTCCATTTTCGGTAACTTCACCAGAACCTGCTTCTTCCGTAGGTTTGTCTTCCACTGCTGCCCCAGCACCAGGAGCTTCGTTATTCTGGATCTTCTTTTCTTCTGCAGTAGTATAAGCAGCTTTGTTGTCTTCTTGGACCTTCACATCCTTGTCAACTTCCTCTGTGTTGGCTTTCTCACCCTCTGCTGCTTTTTCACCCTGGTTCTCCTCAAGACCCTCTTTATCTTTTTCATCCTCAGCCTTTTCTTTATCTAATGCCTCTGCTTCTTGCATTTCAGCGTCTTTCTCACCGTTGGCTTTCTCAGGAGCAGATTCCGCTTCTTTCTCTTCTTTCTTTGAAGCTGATGATTTTCGACCCCTCTTTTTTGCCGGCTCCTTTTCTGGTGTTGGGGTTGCCTTGACTTTTTCGCTGATTCTAGCCGATCTCCTTGGGGTCTCACCAGTACCCCAGTCAAATTCTGTTATAGCCGGATTACCAGGATGTGATTTCAGATACTGCTCCAACTGCTTCTTGCTATTGATCTCTTCCCCTGTTGGCGCGACAAACATGATCTCACTCTTCCTTGGAGTCCCCACTCTTTTCGGAAAGCACTGCAAAAAAATGATACGGAAATCATAAAACATGAGCCTTGATCAGTTAGCACAACACAAATTGAAAAGAATAGTCAGTAACCATATGATATTGAAAGCAACTGAAAAATAGAACACAGAACAATAGAAAACATATATCATAAAAGAAGATTACTACTTGACAAAACCCCGTTTCCGCTGCACATAGATATAATAGAATCACTACCAAATGAGAAAGAAAATATTCTCGAATGTGGCGAGTTAAAACCATTCTATCTACAATAAATTGGCTGATGAACATGAACAAACCACTTCACCTGTGTCAGACTCTATAAATCTGATGAAACACATCAACAGAGAGAGAGAATTACTGCTATATAATAAAGAATCACACCAAATTTTACATGCTTTAAGATTCTGAAGCGTCAATTCCTACAGTTCCCGGTTCATTATCCCAACTCCACCAAAAAGTTCATCACTCATTTTCGTTAATCATTTTAAGGATATCAAACTAGAAAACAGAAATGCACCCTTCTCTTGCAACACTTGCTTATGAATAAGTAAAAAGGTAGAAACTCAAAAACGACAGGAAAAATGTTAAAAATACTCAGATAAATCTGTTGGTTCTGCTACAATGCTTGGGAAATATTGTTTATTAAAAAGGAAATTAATATTCTTATCTCAATTGGAAATGTTTTTTGGAAGGAAATTAACCCTATATTCTCATATTACCAAAACTAACTGCATACTAAAAACTACCACGAAGATTACGAATTTACACACAAACCCTAATTTTGAAAATTCAACAACACCCAACATCACTCACCAACAAATTCAACCCTCATAACAAAAAAATTAAAAAAATATAAACAAAAATACATAATTCATGAAGCAAAGCAAAGAACTTTATAAGCTATAAAAGAAATACAAAAAAATTAGAAGTGAAATACAGAGAGAGAGGGAGAAGAAGAAACCATTTTTTTCCAAGAAGGAGGAGCTGGTAACTCAAGAGAAACTACTTCTTCTTTGACCTCCATTATCTTTCACCTGCAAAACACAATAGCCGTTTTTTCTTTGTGATTTTTTTGTTTCTCTGTATATTGGTGATGATGTGTAAGTAAAAGACATAAACCGTTGAGGCTCCCATGTCGTTGGTTTCTTTTTTCGATTGGGCCGAGTTTAATTACAATTCAATTAGGGATTTTTACATGGATGACACACCTAATGAAACCAATTCAAAAATAACACATTTGGAAGTTAATTGAGTAGTTAGTGGATATTCTTTTGAAAGAACATGAGAAGTGAAATTAAAAGAAACCGGTATATTTGAAAATGAATGTTAAAATTGTATATCTTAATTAAAATGTGTGTCTTAATCTCATTCAATTAAGAGAACGAGGCCCCACATACTCGATATTTCAATTTGATTTAAAATAAATAGTTTTATATTAAAAGTTATTTTTAAATTATCTTTAACTAAACTTGAAATGGTAGCAATTCAATCTGCTTTAGAATATAATAATATATATCATTGCGAAAAATAATTTAAATAAATTTATGATTTTGACAACAGAAGAAATTATCACAAATATTAATAATTTAAAAATACAATTAGCAGAGTATGAAAATACAAATTACAAATCTATTCAAAATAAGACAATGATAAATTTACTTTTACAAAAAATAAAAAACCTTGAAATAGAATTAATTTATTTCTTTTTACGTTAAATATAAATATTTTTTTTACATATTACTACTTTCATTTCTAAATAGGTAATGTTTTAGAGTCAAAAATTTATTCTAAAATAAATGTATTTTTAAAAATTTAACACTTTTTTCCCAAATTATCCCTATTTAAATTCCGTTCTTATTATCTAAAAATTAAAAAAATCTCGTTTTCCCAACTCTAAGACTAAAAAAACTTTTTAGTATTAAATTTTTCTGATACTACAACAACACTAAATACATTAAAACACTTAATTTTAAATAAAGATAAAATAATTTTATTTTTATCTATTAAAATTATTTTTTAATCAATGTGACTATTGTTAAAAAAAACTCCTTCAGTTCCTTAATATTTGTTAATTTAACATTAAATTTTTGTTCCTTAAAGATTGTCAATCTAACATTTTTATCACTATTTTACCTAAAATATTCCTCAATTATTCCAATTAATTTTCTTTTTTCTTTCTCTTTTTCAACACCTACTTTATTTAGAATGACAAATAAATCATTTTATAGTATATTTATTAATTTTCTTAATATGTGTGAAAATTTTAAATTAACAAATATTTAAGAACGGAGAGAATACTTATTTAAAAACAGTGAAAATAATATAATTTATATATTCATAATTATAATAATATAATATTTATATCACAAATACTAACTAATTTCACCCTTGATATTCTCACCAATGTGGTACCAAAGATTGAGTGAAATAGCGCCTTCTCATTTAAATTCCTCCATTCGTGTCCTGCCACGTCGCTTGAAGAGCCGATCGCTTCGGTTTTCACATCTCTATGACCTTCCAATTCCAAAGGTGATTTTAATCTGGAGCGCAATGTTATAAAAATTAGTCTCAACTAATCCTGGTCTTATTTATAATTTAAATCGGTCTACAAACGAATCGATATTAAATCGATGAAAACGACTGAACTGGATCGATTTTAAAAATTGAAAAAAATTAAAATTAAATAACTTTGTATATTTATATTATTTTTCAATTACCGATTCGACCAGTAAACCATCGGTTCGCCCAATAAATCAACCATACAGTCCCTTTTATTAGTTCAATTACCAGTTCGATTCTAATAATACTGCTTATGCGTGGTTGATATGATCTTGGTAGAGATTTTTAAAGTGGAAATGCACATTATGTTACTTTCATTTTTAAAACATTTCTCATTATCGTACATTAGACATTTCTTTTTGTTAAAGGGAATTATATTTAAAATTGAGTCAAATTTTATTATTTATTAAGTCACTTTGTGTTTTCACTCTATCCAAAATTTTAGTAAAATTAATTTTAAATTTAATTTATAAAATTGTTATATAAATTTAGACTAATATTAATCTAAATTTGAACTAAAATTACTAAAAATCTTAAATTGATGATTCGTATATTAAATATAAAATTAATTTAAAAATTGATTTACATCAAAATAAAACTTTTTCTTTTGGTTAGTAAATTTTAGAAAAGGAGTCGTGTTAGCTAACTTTCAGTGTACTGATTGACCTTTACTGCTGAATTACGGACATGTAAGTGATATCAAGGACGTGTAAATGCAGAGTTGCGAAAGACGAGGAGATGAGCTTTTTAAAATCGACGTGGGAGAAGATGAATGGAGTGTAGATTTCACAAAATGTTTGGTACCACGAAGGTGACCCTATTAACTCCCATCTGGAATTCAAACAGAACATAAACAACGTTATCCAATTCGGATAACTTACAAATCAAAACACAAACAAACCAACAACATAAGTGACTGTCTCGACGCTTTATGTCTTAGTTACCACACCCAATCAAACCAAACCAACCCAAAAAAAACACTGAGAAACTGTTACTGCTGGTCAAAAATTATGGAGGAGGCTAAGGAAGAAGTGGTTTCTCTTGAGTTACCTGCTCCACCTTCTTGGAAAAAAATGGTTTTTTCCCTTTCTTTATTTTTCCATTTTTTTATTTCTTATGAAGTTCTTCGCTTTTCTTCTCGAATTATGTGTTTTTTTAAGGTAGGTTATGGAATGTTTTTCCCTTTTTGATTTGATGTATGGTTTATTTTTGTTATGGGGTTTTTATTTGTTGGTGTTGATATTGGGTGGTGGTGTTTGTTTAAAATTAGGGTTTGTATGAAAATTTGTAATCTTTCTATAGTTGGAAACTGTTGTACAAAGCCATTTTCCTTGACACTGTAACAGAACATGAGAACAAATAGATTATCTGAGTAATTTTAATGTTTCTAATGTCGGTGCACTTCTAATTTTGTAGTTTTTCTTCAGAAGTCTCAGGCTCAGCATTTATATTTTGTAGTTTTTGAAAGCAATCAGTTTCCAACTGTAGAATTAGAGATTTTTTTAATGGAAAATTCTTTAGCATTTCAAATGTAAAGCATTAACTTTCAAAGGTGTGTTTCTCTTTACTTCATGGAGGTTCTTTTATTTGAAATTTGAGAATATGTAACATTTCATTTTCTTGTTTTCATTGAAATGAATTACTCTTTGTAATGACTAATGACTTTTCAGAACAAATAAGCTATCATATTTGGCGGTTTACTTATCTTCGTATAGATGCATTTTGTATCCTCAGCTTCGCGAAACGTGTTTTCATTCAGCCGTTCTTTAAAAATGCCAAATAAGAAACAGAGTGCATTTCCCATGCTTGAAAGCTTTCTGCTTTCAAATATTTTCACTTTTAATGTTCTGCCTTCCTGCTTTTTCATTAATCTTCTTTTGGCTGTCATTTCATGTTTGTTGGTTTTACCATCAAGAAATGAAACTGAGAAGAGAACAAAACATGTGATGTGTTGCTAGAGAAGGATATATTTATATTTTCTAGCTGATATGTGCTAGCTCGAACTAATTAACCAAAATAGGTGAAGAACTTTCCGGTAGACATGGGGAATGAATCGGGAATTGTAGGAATTGATGTTTGAGGGTCTTAAATCTTATATAATTGTTTTTATTTTTCTTTGTTGGAGAAAAAATGAAGAGCATTTAACGAAGAACTATTATATGTTTATCCTGTCGAGACAGTTGAGATTGTCTAGTTTTAATCTTCTTTTCTTATATATGTTTCCGACCGTATTTGTATGTATCTGATATTGTTTTGGATTTCATTTTTCTGTTTCTTTCAATGTCATTTGGTTATTGACTATTCTTTCTGATTCGTAATTAAGTAAATTACAATAACATGAGCATTTGAACTTCTTGTGTGGCGCTAAAATGATGAAGGCTCATGTTTTATTATGACTTCTCATTTTTTTGCAGTTCTTTCGGAAAAAAGTTGGCACACCAAAGAAGAATGAAATCATGTTTATTGCACCAACTGGTGAAGAGATAAATACCAAGAAACAGTTGGATCAGTATCTGAAATCACATCCTGGTAATCCTGCAATATCTGAATTTGACTGGGGTACTGGTGAGACCCCAAGGAGGTCGTCCAGAATCAGCGAAAAAGTCAAGGCAACCCCAACACCGGAAAAGGAGCCCGCAAAGAAGAGGGGTCGAAAATCATCAGCTTCAAAGAAAGATGAGAAAGAAGCAGAATCTACTCCCGAGAAGGCCAACGGTGAGGAAGATCATGAAATGCAAAATGTGGAGGCATCGGATAAAGAAAAGGCTGATGGTGAAAAGGATAAAGGGGGACTTGAGGAGAACCAGGGCAAAAAAGCAGCAGAGGCTGAGCAAGCCAATACAGAGGAAGCTGACAAGGATGTAAAAGTCCAAGAAGACAGCAAGGCTATTGCAGAAGAAAAGAAGACTGAGAACACTGAATCTTTTTGGCCCGGGGCAGCAGAGAAAGACAAACCTGCTGGAGAAGGTCTCTCTGGTCAAGCAACGGAAAATGAAGAAAAAATGGCAGATAGTGTCCCTGGACCAGATTCAGCGACTTCACAAGAAAATGGGGAAGCTGAAAAAGTGAATCCCTACGGAGTAGTTCCTCCATCAGAAGAAGTCAAAGAGAAATTGGATAGTACTGATGGAAAATGCAACATTCCCGCAGGTGAGAATGGCAAGACAGAATCGGAGGAAGTAACAGAAAACGGTGTGGCTAACCAACTAGGACAGGGGTTGCTCAGTGGCACTCCGCGCATCCTCCTGTGATTCACTGAATTTATCGTCTATCACATGTTGTCTCCGTAATATCTTTGGATCCTAATGTACTGACATTTTGTATTTGGTGTTTAACTCATAACTCCTAGTGTTAATTTCGTTGATGATAGATGTGAATGTATGTAGGAAAATCAACCTGTACTTCTTAGGATTAGGCATAGTTGTTGCAGGCTTTGTTATATTGTAGACTTCTGCAGTTTTCTCAGACTATTTTATGTTAGTATTTAGACTACATATTAAGTCCAAGCCTCATTTTGTCTATATTCTGAATTGGAAATGATTGCTACATTCATTATGTGCATATTTGTCCTGTCTTCCAAGAGAACTGTGAAAATATCATGTGAAGGTTTCTTACAGAATCAGAAAGAGAAGTAACGACAACCAGAAATGTGAAGCCAAAAAGGCATAATCATGATAATAAAGTAAGAATCTATGCCAAGACCTTAAAAGTTTCTTCCTCCTTTGAACTAAGGTTAAGAATCTTCTTTCCAAATCTTTTTGCATGAGGTTAAGAATCTTTTGATGGTTTCTTGGTGGTCTTGAATGGCTCTCTGCACGTACAAGTATTGGATTTTCATCCAAAGGGTTTATCTTTTCTGCAATTTTATGTTAAAAAAGACTGCTGCCTTCCCACTTCTTTTCTACAAATTTCATGCACTTTCCCTGTTAATTCTCTCATTAGATTCATGGATTTCTCTTCTTTCCTTCTCTGGTTTCTGCTAATCTCCTCCGTTATCTCTTCCAATGGTATGTATCACTTTCTGGACTCTCTTGATCATCCTATCATTCTCTTTCCCTCCTGTAATTGCCTATAAGTTCATAAAACTTAGTATAAAAATGCAGCTGTTTCCAGTCGTTTCTATTCCTCATATTGTTCTGGATCTTATGTAGTGCTTTATTCTCTTTTTGTGATGATACTTGAATTTCCTGACATGCTTTCATTTGTCGTGTTCTGCAAATTTGCAGTGCAAGCTTTTACAGGAACATATGGCGTAAACTATGGTAGGATATCAGATAATTTACCACCTCCAACGGCTGTAGTGACACTTCTCAAAGCTGCCAGGATAAAGAACATCAGAATCTACGACGCGAATCATGAAGTTCTCGAGGCCTTCAAAGGATCCGGCATTGAAATAATTGTTGGACTTGGGAATGAGTATTTGAAGGAGATAAGCATTGGCGAAGATCGTGCCATGAATTGGGTGAAAGAAAACGTGGAGCCATTTGTACCAGGCACTAAAATTGTTGGAATAGCAGTAGGGAACGAGATACTTGGTGGCGATGATCACGAACAATGGGAGGTGTTATTGCCTGCCGCGAAAAATGTTTACGCTGCGCTTCAGAGACTCGATTTGTCAAAGACCGTCGAGGTTTCAAGTCCAAATTCAGAAGCTGTCTTTGCCAATTCATACCCTCCATCAGCTTGTGTTTTCAAGGAAGATGTTTTGTTATACATGAGACCACTTTTACAGTTCTTCTCGCAGATTGGTTCTCCATTTTACATCAATGCTTATCCTTTCCTAGCTTATAAGAGTGATCCTGAGCATATTGACATCAATTATGCTCTTTTCAAATCCAATCCTGGCATTCTTGATACAAAGACTAATCTGCACTATGACAATATGTTTGACGCTCAGGTTGATGCTGCTTATTTTGCATTGGAAAAGGCAGGTTTTCCCAAGATGGAAGTCATTGTTTCGGAAACAGGTTGGGCATCTCGCGGAGATGAAAATGAAGCCGGTGCTAATCTGCAGAACGCGAAGACGTACAATCGGAACATGCGAAAACGGTTATTGAAGAAGAAGGGAACTCCATATAGGCCAAAGATGGTGGTTAAAGCTTACATATTTGCATTGTTCAATGAGAATTTAAAGCCAGGACCAACTTCTGAGAGGAACTTTGGATTGTTTAACCATGATGGCAGCATTGCTTATAATATTGGCTTCACAGGCATTTCAGGGGCTTCATCTGTTCTTTCTTTTACGAACTTTTCCTTTTCAATTGTTTTGGCAGTTTGTTCTGCAATACTGCTTCTTCTTTCAGATTAATGATTTTATAGAAATCTTTACACATTTTTTTATGTTCAATATATTCATTTCGATACAACCGTGATTTATTTGTAAAAAGGTTTCAGGTTCCTCAACTCATTTCTGACAGTTGTAACATATGAATGCACAAATGATTCTTGTGATGAACTTCATGGAATGATGAACAATAAATTGTCATTTTCAGATTAACACCTCTTAGAGCATTGGGCTTTTGACACGATAACACGATTTCTGACTACACATTTACAACGCGGATTTAATTTTTGTAATGTTAATATCATAAATTATGATGATTTATAAAAAATAGTAAAACATGACGATTACAACAATAATAACACGAATTGACAACGCTAATTGCAGTTAAGTCTCTATCATTATGGAAAAAGAAAGCAGTAGTATATTCAAACTCCATGTATTCTGGAAATTCATCTGAAACCTCACCCGATTCCACACTTACGAATTCCCAAACCTGGCAGAAATTTTGCTATCTCATATGAATATCCTTTCAACTGTAAGAAAATGTACAGAATTCGTACACAAAATTAGACAAGTCAATTCAAGCTATACTTGCAAGTTGTCTGCAATGCGGACAAGTCCTACGTTCTGATTTCTCTCAACTATTCCTGCATTAAAGTCTACACAGTACCTTCGACTTTCCTTGGAAAAATACTAAGTCAGCAGTTATGGACTAATATCTCCTGTACTGTATCAAACAAGACTGCCCTTCAGTCTCACTTTCTACGCCGGTGCCGAGTCGCCACTCCTCTTCCTCGTCAACCCCGCGTCACATAAGCCTTCCTTCCAACACCTTCGCACTCTCTATATAATGCCCTTTCCTTCCATTTGAATTTCACAACTCAAAACACCAACTATCACACCACAGATTTGATTGGAACATCATAAAAAGATCTCCATAACATTTTATAGAGTATTTCTTTGTTTTGTTTGACAAGAGATGGCAAAGCTTAATGCTGCAATTTATGGTTTAGTTGTATTAGCATTGTCACAGTATGCAGCTGCACAAACCGTCCATGTTGTCGGAGACAGCCAGGGATGGACCGTCGGGGGTCCTGATTTGTATGTTAGATGGGCTGCCGGCAAGACATTTACAGTTGGTGATGTTCTAAGTAAGTCACTTTTCTCTTTCAGTTTTACTAATCTCAATCTTTCGATTCATTATCCTAATCTAACAATGGTTTAATTTATTATTTGTTTTGTAGCATTCAATTTTGCAACAAATGAACACGATGTACTGAGAGTCCCTAGAGCATCCTTCGATGCATGCAGTGAATCAAATGGTATCGGAGACATAATTTCAACTGGCCCAGTCAACATTACCTTGGAAGCTGCGGGTGAACATTACTATATTTGCACCGTTGGACGTCACTGTTCTGCCGGACAAAAATTGGCAATCACCGTTTCAGGCACTCCGGGAGCATCCCCACCCAATGCTACTCCTACCCCTCCGTCTACTCCTACAACACCTTCACCTGCAAGTAATACACCAGATGCCTGTGCTCCCACACCAGTTGCCTCCACTACTCCTGGCTCACCGCCTCCCACCATTGCTACTGCCCCTTTCACACCAGGGTCTTCATCATCCAAGGCTTTGGCTAGTGGTTTGCTCTCTTTGGGGGCCATTGTGATGGCTCTGTTGTTTTAGAAATTTGGGTTGTTGTTTATGAGTATAGTTTTGTGTTGGTTTGGTACATTTATTTGTGTTGAAAGTTTGACTTATCTGCTACAATCCTAGCTGGATTATTTTTGTTTAGTTAATGATTTTTGACTTGTTCCATTTAGTGTTTCCTAAGTTGTAGTTGGCTTTCTTAAATCATGGAGTGTTTTTCTTAAATCATAGAGACATGTTCCATGTAGTGGCTTTCTTAAATCATGAAGTGTTTTTCTTAAATTATGGAGACATGTTCCAT
>CANYCX012447843.1:0-10038 GCA_948193385.1 Breynia disticha f. nivosa | reverse complement strand
GTCAGAATGCGCGCCACGAGCGAGGAAAGTTGTGGCTGAATTTTTTGAAAACCTTAACGTTCATTACTCCTTTCATAATGAACGTTACCTACCGTAACGTTCATTACATAATACTTAATGAACGTTACCTTAGGGTTTCCTGTTTCACCTGACTCCGCGTTCTGTCCGGCATCTTTTTTAGCATTTTATTCATCTTTCATAACGTTCATTACCATACCCTTAATGAACGTTATATTTCTATAATGAACGTTACGTTTTCTCTAATGAACGTTAACCTGGAGATTCACCATTGTCCTGTTTGAAGCTTTGAATAACGTTCATTACCAATATTCCTTAATGAACGTTACTTAGGCATAATGAACGTTACTGTTTCGATAATGAACGTTATACTGGAAAATCCATCAGATTTCAGTCTGCAACAACTTTGAATTCCACTGCAAATAAATCCATATTGTTTTAACAAGTTACACCATTATCAAAATAAGATCCGGGACTTAATGTTGATCACCCTTGATCCAAAAATTGACTTATATCGCATCCAGGCCACAGCGGCCTATTGGTAGATTCTAACATATCGAACATACGTTGAGCCTCAGAATTTGGGGGCTCTGGCGTGCGCTGAATTTTCGAAACATCTTCTTCTTCATTTTGTTGTTGATTATAATCAACATCCATATTGGGACGAACACCAAAACCATCGTATACCATTTGTTCCATATTCATCCCAAATTGTTCCGTTTGAAGCATCGTCGACATTATAATTTATCGGGTTCACATCATAAGTACTACTACTACTACCACCTACATGTTGTCGAGGCTCGCTCAATAACACATTAAACATTTCCTCTGTCTCTCCGTGTGCATTCCACCAATAGTAATTGCTTACAAATCCACGATAAATAATATGTTCTTTAACTTTATCTAGATTTAAAAATTTTCTATTACTACATATTGTACACGGACAACATAAAGACGAATTAACTGCATCGAAAGTATAATTCGACAAGGAAAACTCCATAAATTGTTCAACACCCTTAATAAACTCATCATTCAAAAATCCTCAATAGTACGTACATACATCTACTCATGCATTTCTCCTAATAAATATGATTATCTTTTAAAATTATCCCAAAACAAATAATATAAAAATAAATACGAAATATAATATTTAAAAATACATAAAACCTTCATTAAATTAACACTTACAGTTATATCCGCTAAGCCTTCGAAAGAATAGACGTTCTCCAAACAACAACCGCTCCAATGTATTCTACTTCACGAACTACAAACAATTCGATTTAGAGTAAATTTTTTAGTTACAAACTTAACCAAATATGAAGCCATATTTATAGGGAAATTTGCGGGAAAATTTCCTGCCAAATTAGCGACCACGTGGACACTAATTTGTGACCATTTTTTGGCGCAATTTTTTCCTGCAACACTGTTTATGGTGACCTTTTTTTAGCGTCCACGTGGTCGCAAAATTAGTGTCTACGTGGACGCTAATTTTGGCGGGTTTTCCCACAAAAAATTCCCGCATCACTGTTCAACCGGATGACCACTTTAGCGACCACGTGGTTGTTAAATATCAGAATTTAGCGTCCAGAATATTTAATCACTAAATTCCAGACGCTAAATCAGCAAAATCTTGTAGTATGATTTTTTATGAACTTGAAACCATCATCCATTAAACCTCCTTGGCAACCTTGATCCTCACCTTTTGTGTCACAATCAACCTGCTCTTGCTCCGAAAGAGATATCAGTTTACCTGTTGAGAGCTTAGCCACACCTTCTATTGCTGCCACAGTAAAAAATGCCCAGCAATAACCTGCAAGATTTTCCATATTAACAACAATTTCTCGGTACCAACTAGCTTCTGATCCTTGATGGCAGTAACAGCTCCTTTCTTTCTCCAATCAATGGCAGATGGAACTGCAGTCACATTTTCATATTTAAAAGTTCCAGATTGTTTAGAGCACATATGTCCCTTGAATCCGTTCCTAGAATCTTTGAACTCTTCATTTGTAAGATCAGCAAACTGATTAACACCAAGCTTGTAAACTGATTAACACCAAGCTTGTAAAACTTCGATGAATCCTTGTTGAAAGAGCCAATTCGAGCTACATTTTCCTTGAATATTGTGTAACGCATTTCCTTCTCTGGATTTGGGTAAACACGTCCATACCGAACCATCCACTGCTTATGCCTTTCCTCCATTGATGCATCTTCCAAGTTACGAACTGCAATTGCGGAAGCCAGAGAAGCCATGAGAGAAACCAAACAAGCAAAAACACTTCGGCTAATTAAGAATCATGCTAATGTAGTTCGCAGTTTCGTTAATCTGAAACAAACAATATTTACTCTAGCCGTGCTGTAATGATCGTGCTGATTTGAGGGAATCGTCGACGTTAGTTTTCTGTTGTTTTATAAAATACAAGATCCAAAACACACTTAATTATCAGTGTCTTAAATTTAAAAAGAAATTTTTGGATCGAAGAAAACTTAGAAATGGCATTGGTTGGAAAATTAATTAATTCTCTTACTTCAAATGCAGTTATTTGTTTTTTGAGTAATTCATAGTTAGTGATGAAAACTGTTCATAATTTAAACTTGGTAAATTGGAACCGAATTGAGGGACTGATTAACTCACGGTCCGGTTCCGGTTCTTAAAAACAATAAATCGATAGTTCGGTTCATTTTTTGGGAAAAAAGCCATAAAAATGTTCTTGATCAATTAAAAACAAAAATAAATAGAAACATAGTTCCAATAAAGAGAATCCATCGATTAGCTATATTCCTCTCTAGTCTAAGTTTTATTCATGTCTCGAATGAATTTAAGGATATATTCGAAGAAATTTTGGGTGACAATCGGAATGATTTGTCGATTCTGAATAGCTACAATGATCGAACCTAATAAAATAACAATAACAACCGAAGAAGTAATGATCGAACATGATAGAACATTCATATTGCTCTCTAAAAGAAAAAAAAACCTTAAACGACGAACCAAAATTGGCCAGTGACCTACCAGTTCCAGTTACATGAACCTCGTATGGAACGAGCTGTTCCAAACCGTTTAACACGTCTAACTTAATTGCTCGAAATAAAAAAGATAAACAGACAGAGATTTAAAGTCGAGGAATTCTTAGTGATCAGAAGGAATATAAAGTAGCTAAAGATTACGATTCTCATTGATATTGTTTCTTTATTCCAATTTGCATTTCGATTATCTACTTCACACCATTACTTAGTCGTCTGTTCGACCATGTCAAAAGTTGATGGACGAAAATAAAGGGTCGAGGAACGATCACCTCTCTTGTCGTATATTTGCAGTTTAGTTTATTGTTGTGTCTTCTCTTGTAGTATCGTCTCTTCCTATAGTTGACGTTAGAGGGAGCAGCAGAATTATTGTGCCGACTCCGCAAGATTGAGGGAACTATAATTCCAAGAACCATGCACAACCACATATGCACTCTTTGTCTATTGCATTCTAGTTTTGAAAAGAACCATCGTCAGTAGTTTCAATACGTTAGAGATTGTCATCTGTAATTTGCAAGACTTCATTTCATCTTGTTAAAAAAAACATGGCTATCTAAAGTTTTGCATGAATTTGATCTGTTTGTTTGTTGTTTTTAATATAATTTGAATTATATAAGAGTTATAGACAATTCCAAACCATATCAGCTACTTCGCAAGGATGGATTCCCAGATCCTAATTAACTAACTCTATCTTTATTATTGTGTGGTCAGAATGCAAGTAGGGGAGGTTTCGGGATTCGTTGCTGGGAAGATCGACAATGTTAGAGATCCGAAGCTTGCGGAGCTTGTCTGCATAAGGGAGGCTCCAAGTTGGATTGTGCAGCACTGTAAGGGGTGGACGATTGTGGAGTCGGACGCTGCTGGTGTCATTTGAGAGCTTCTGAATTTGAAAAGTGTAAATTTAAGTTTGTTAGAAGATCGGAGAACGGAATTGCTCATGGTTTAACCCGAACTTTCCGTTCTTTGCCTAATTGGATCGAGGGGAGTGGTAATGTTCCTCGTGGATTCTTGTATTGCACTTGTTCTTGTATGGCACTTGTTCTTGTATTGCATTTGTTAATGAATGAAATAAGTTTTCCAGATTAAGAAAAACACAACAATTTGAGTGACCTAATCTTTGTAATAAAGAAAATTATTTCTGAAAAAGCATTACTCCTTCCGTCTCATTTAAAGTTTTATAAAAATATACTTTAGTTATCTCAAAATAAACGTTACAAACTAATTTTTTACAAAAATATTCTTAAAATACTTTCATGTATTAATGATAAAAGTTCATATTTCTAAGAAATTTTATTTCATATAACTAATGACATTATTTTGTGTAATTTTAATACAATAATAAATTTAAAAAAATTATTGTATTTAGTGAGTTTTTTTAAAATATATAATCAATAAAAAGTTGATACTTAAAATGAGACAAAGAGAGTATTATTTAAGATAATATCGAGAGAAAGAGAGAGTATTATTTAAGATAATCTCGAGAAAAAGAGAGAGTATTATTTAAGATAATATCGAGAAAAAGAGAGATTGAGCCATTAATTTGATGCGATATTGTAATCCAAAATTATTCACACACAAGAGGAACTTATTCTATATCATTTTGGAACATAATCTTGCCCTAATTATAATTGAAGCAAGTGCATATTGGAATTAATGCTTTGGTTTGGCTATAAGTAGCAAGATTTCACCACTCTCCATCTCCACCACCACAAGACATGCACCTCTTCTTCCTCCATCGTTAAAGGCATTCCACATTCACTCTCCCTCAAGGGCTTCCACTTTTTGTTTACGTGCATGGTTTTGCATGGCTCCCATGCATGCCATTGTCTTGTTCGTGCATGTGTTGTGAGTAGAGGCCCTTGCAGGGAGAGTAGATGAGGCATGCCTTTACCTCACAACAAATCACCAACCTTTAGACATTGGACATAGGTTCGGAAACGGAATAGGCGGTTCACAGTTTCATGGTTCATAGAACCATAATTGGAGCCGGAGTTGATCGATCGGCTCAGGTGGTTTGGTTCCGGATCTGAAATCAACAAGTCGGAATCCAACGGTTTTGGTTTCAGTTCGACAATTCAGGTTTCAATTCAATGTTTCGGGTTCAACTTTCTTCTAAAAATAAACCGAACCACTAGTTCGAAACCGTGAACTAGTGGTTCACAGTTCCATAGTTCATAGAACCGTAACAAGAATATGATCTAGCTGATTCTGACGGTTCGGTTCCGAAACCGGTGGTTCCAGTTTCGGTTCATTAGTTCCTGTTCGAAACTTCTATGGTAAGCATAAATATATACGACTAAATTCATTGAATTTTATGTGGTTGTTTCGGAATTTGATCGGTTTGGTTTCAAAAATATTATATACTTCTTCAATTTATATCAAGAACAGTACTATGGAAACCACAATAATAACAAATGCAAGTGCTGAAGATTTATTTGGTTTCTTCTAAGTTCTTGTGAGCCAATATGGCTCTAGTTTCCTGCATCTACGTTCCAACCTTTATATATGATCTGAGATTTGTGTAAATTACTTCTAACGAAACTTATACCATTTGAAGTTGGTACTGAACAATTAAGAATTCTGAAATTTTTGTAAAGAGGGTGATCTTTAAGTTAAAAAATTTCAATACATACAAAACATAGATGATTCAGTACAACAGTTTTACACCTCTCCCTTGCACATGACAAAAGAAACAGCACTACGTAAGGAGACGATATACCAAGAAAAGTATTTATAGGAGGAAGCTCAGAAAGAGGAGCGGCCGGCCGGTCCTTCCTGTGCTCCCGTGAGGAGCGTTGAACATGTATATTTTCCAATCATATCCATATTATATGTTCTGAATCTCTTTCCATTCAAATTCTAAGTTCTTTTCTGTCTTCGTTTTCTTCTTTCTCTTACGATTCTGAGTATGTACGGATGATATGAGTTTTCCCAGTTGATTAACCGAAGAGTAGAAGTTATATAAAAGGAGAGTTAGCTTCTAGACTTCAAGTTGTTGTTCTGAAGGTTGACATTCGACAATCAGAATTCAGTTAGTGAATTCAACTGCCCCCATGAATCTCTGAAAGGGCAGAAACATTGTAATGAAAGAATTTTCATGAACCATATCAGAAACACTGTCAATGTGAGATTCTGAAAAGGGCTGGCATTATATGCAGATCATATCTTAAAAGGGCATTATATAGATGCAGATCATATCTTGAATGGACAATGCATTCTGTAGAGTCTAGAGAGTTGCTGAATCATTGATGTATGGGGTTTGCAAAGGAATGTCAAACCCTAGATTGGACAAGTCGGTAATATCTACTTCTCATCCTATATAGAATTTATTCCAATTACATTACTTTGCCTCGCTCATGCTATTTGCAATCTGAGCGCGTCGAACCGAGTTTTAGAATATTTAAGTTTTACTATTTTAAAATTTCATGAATTCAAGCTCGAATGGAGTCTTTTATTGGGTCAATTTACATATTTACCATTTTCTAAGTGTCATCTTTTCATATATGCCATTTTTTAAAACATTTCCCTATAATGACACTTGATATGGTTATATTTTCACTAATACCAGAATATAAAAAAATATATATTATAGCTGAGGTGGTAAAATAAGGATAAGTTTAGCTGAGGTAACAAAATAGGCATAAGTATGGAAAATAGGGATAAAAATAATTAAGGTGATAAAATAGGGAAGTGAGCTATTTTAAAGTGTCAAATATGTACTTTGTTCCTTTTATTGAGTTCAAAATCTTATTCAAGTTCAGCTCTCTAAAAACTCACGAACTGACAACATTGTTCACCAATTTTTCGAACCTAGACTAAAAAAAAATAAAATACGATTTTGTTTGATATAAAGTTAAAAATTAAATATTATGAGTAATTTTTTATTTTTATGTATTATTAGTGTAATATAATATAAAAAAATCAAATATATAATCGATTTGATTCATCACGAGCTTGCTCATGAACATTAAATTAGTATGTTGGCTAATTTTTCGAGTTGAATTTTAGATTGTCAAAGCTCGGCTCGTTTATGAAACGAATTTAACAATTTATTAAAACTCGACTCGTTTATATTGAGCCAAATCACGATCGAACTTTTATTGAATCGTGAAAGAAATGAAATATACATACATAATATATATCAAACTAATTAATTAACACATAATTAATTAAAGCATGTAAATAAAACTAATTAATCATCTTACATACATAATATAAGATGATTGCGAGACAATTATAAAGTAAGATTATTTACAAAATCAAACAAATAATTACAAAGTAATTTTTCAAAATATCTAATATAAAATTTAATATTTTATTCTAATATTATCTTTATTAATTATATTTATATAATTTAATAATTTTTTTAATATATTTAAATAAAATAATATAATAATCAATTGAAGATTAAACTAAAATTATTGAATAATATTTTTAATGGTTGATACGATCTTTAAGAAAATATTATTGAATAATAATATATTCTAAATTAAGAAAACTGTTGCTATAAGTTTTTTTTTTTTTTGGTAAAGGTTGCTATAAGTTATTGATAAGACAGAAATTGGCAGTTGAATGCTCTTTTACATTTGGCAAAGGATTTATTATTTTGTTGTCAAAACATTTTTAACGACAATATTAATGCCCGTTAAAAATTTTGCTGTGTGCACCTTTTCGTCCAAAGGCACGTGTCGTCTCGAAAATATTTGGTTTTTGTCTAAACTTATTCAACACTCGAACTCGAGATCTCTGGTTAAACTAAAACAAGCTCACAACAGTTGATTTACGCGCTCGTTAGTTGGAGTTAATAGATATGGAAATGTTTGAAGTTGCTATTTATTGTAAATGACAGTATTTGCGTAAAGACCAACGCCCTCTTGGTTCAGTGGTATGTAGGCTGAACTTAGTAAGGCGAACCACGGTTCAATCCCCTGCAATGCCGACTTGAGAGGAGAGTTAACCTTAAACCATTTAATCTCTAAACTGGATTAGTCTCGGCCCAGTGGGTCGAGGATACCGAGACTTAAACCAAAAAAACAGTATTTGCGTAAAGAGAGAATATAAATAAGTGTATAATATTCAACCGTCATTATTGTTTTTGATTTCACTTATCCGTATTTCTTTGATTACCAGTGAAATCAAAATCAAGCCATTGTCGTTTATAAAAGACTCATTAAAAGAAAAATTAAAATGAAAATGAGACATTGATTGTTTAAAAAAGAAATATGAATGAGACAATAGTTTAAGTATTATTGTAAAGAGAAAAATAGTTTAAGGATGTATTTATAAACAAAGAAAGGGATTTTTTAGTGACCCAACGGAAATATTATCATTTAGGCTGATCAACGACGAAGATAATCCAACATAATAAACAAAAAGAGGCTTGTGGTCGAACTCAAAATCAGATTCGAACGTGTTGAAGCTGATTTTAGCAGCCAATGTTGATGTAAAAATTGTTGACATTACAAGGGATTCATTAGATTAATCTCTTTTATTTCCACGACTCATTGTTCTTCCTCAAAAGATTTAGAGCAACGTTGCCGAACAGTAATCTAATTAAAAAATGATTGATTCGTTAATGGTTTATTAGTCAAATCGATTGGTTTATTACGGTTTACTTACGAACTAATTTGAATGGTAAATCATATCGAACTAGTGACCAATTTACTAGTTCAACCAACTAAATCGGTCCAATTTTAATCACGTTCATAGTTCTTGTATCGTCCAATTTGACTTGAATCAGTTTTTGTTAAAAAGTAAGATCGCAAATTTGAGAAAACATCCTCGTTCAGAAGGGAATATTTCCAAAACAGACTGTTACGTAATTTAACTTTGTTGTCTCTGTACAGCAAACTCATCATCATGATTTTCATAAAGCAAGAAGCTACAACCAAAGAAATCAACACCATAATTAACTGCATAATCATTAATACAATTTACTTAACTGTACCTTGTGCTGTTCCTTCTTCCCCACCATTTCTTTTTCACTCTGTCAATGGCACCTTCCTCTGTTCCAAGCTTATTCAATATCACCTTTGTTTCCCTTATTCGCACTCCGTAATCCTTCTTCCAAGCTTCAAACATCTGCTTCAATCTTCTAAGCTCACGGTCCGGGTTCAAACTTGCTTCTACCTGCCCTGATTTTACTTCCACCAAGAACTTGGCGTCGTCGCAGAATACTTGACTCCTCTGCTCGAATTCTTCGGCCAACCGGCTTATGACACTCAAGCCTGCACTCATTGGTCTCGCTCCATTACTCTCTTGAATCCTATGGTTACTTGCTGTATCCCAACTGAAGTCTTTCTCATCGTTCACCGATGCATCGGAGTTTCTGTCAGAATCATCGACGGCTAAGCTCTTCTTAGCAATTGAGAGTTAGCAATTGAGAGACTAGACCACTACAAAAAAAAGTGTCATTAGTGGCGGTCATTTTCCGTGACTAAATATTGATTTTCTGTCGCTAAATTTTAGTAGTTACGGAATTAATGACGGAATTAGGTTGTCGCAAGGAAGCCCGATCCTAATTCAAATTAGGATATGTCATTTGTTTTTGCCATGCTTCTTCCATGGACTTCATTTTCAACTCGTACTCAGACCAACGATTTTTGTATTGTTGGAGCCGTTGGTGGAGAATGTCATTCTCTTCTTCTTTTTCTCTGAGACCAGCTTCAGCTTTAAGAACTCGTCGCTGTAATTCAGCAAGAAACGATGCCTTAACAATGACTTCATCTGATTCATTTGTCTGCGCAGGTAATTGAGTGATCAGCATAAAAGATAAAAGGGAACATGTATCTCTAGATTAACAGCTTGCTTAAAATGCAAAACTACATAAACTAAATGGTAGATTTTTATTAGTAGACACGAAGAAATTACAGTAGCAAATACTAAGCAGATTGAATAAATACCTTAGAACCTGAAGTTTTGATCAATCCTATGTCTCCTGAACATCGGATCTGCAGGAGCCCTTGCAGAAAGTATCCCTACACCAGAAATAATGAATGT
>CANYCX012447065.1:0-10948 GCA_948193385.1 Breynia disticha f. nivosa | reverse complement strand
GGATGTATTTGAATTGTAGTAGGGTTATTAACATCGCTGGTCAGCTATTTAATTTAGGGTGATCGTCTTACTAGAGAGAGCCTATGATTTATGAGTTATTAAACTCATTAACTTTATTAAATAGTCCTACAGATCGCACATGGATGACGGAAAACCAAAAAGGGTATTTTTGGTTTTTCAGCTTAGGTAAAAAATCCGGCTATTGGGCCGGATCAAGCATTTGGGCCAATTTTGGTAATTGGGCCCAATATGGGTAAGAAATATTATTTATCATTTCTTACATGATTTTTAAGACAAAGATTATTTATAAAATGTGATGTCTTAAGTGAAAATATTTAAGAAGATAAATAGGAGAAAATTTAAGAGTCTTGTCTTATATTAAGACAAGAACAATGTGGGATAAATTAAAAGAAAAATTATTGTTAATTAATCCACATAGAGTCATGGCAATGATGGGAAGTTTTAAAGGAATTTTGTTTTAATTAAAGAATTAACAAAGTCCTAATGACATTACGATTCTTAAGTGTTTTAATGTTGTAAAACTCTACTTTATAAAAGAACCTAAAACCTTAGCATTCTTTCAAGAGTGAGCCGTCCCCTTCCAAACACAACCAAAGCCATGAGCTTCCACCTAAAAGACAAAGAGAGTGATTTTAGGGTTTTTCTCAAGAGTGACATGAGATTAAGAGGTTGTGCATAGTGTTTAATCAACGTGGTGCTATTAGTTTCACAAGAAACTCATCCGATTTGAAAAGCAAAGGTGATTAAAATTTACTCTTGTGCTAGTACACATTTCTGCCTAATTCGTGCGTTAGTTTTGTAGAGGAATCACGTGTGGGATTCTTCTACGGTGTCACAAAGGTTGTCTCGGAGTATTCTGAGGAGGTAGTTACTATTCTTGGCAAAGAACCCACAATATAGAAGGAGAACAATCAAAGTGAGTTATTTCTTTCAATGTTTATGTTTTTATGTCATCTAGTTATCAACTAAGAATGAATCTATGTGTTTCTTGAATGTTGGTGATGATCTTGGCTGCCTTGAGGTGTTCTTGATTCCATTTTTACTGCCATTAGTGTTAGAACATGTCAAAAATCCCAACACTATTGTGATTGATGAATTGTTTACAATTGCTGTTCAATTATTTTAAAAGATTTGTATAATGTTTGGTATGCTAAAAATTAGCAAAGGTCATGCTAAATTTTCTACAAAATATTAATATAATGGTTGATTGATATTATGTGAATTCGTTTCGCATGAAACTTAATAGAGGAATATGTCTAATTACAAGGATCTAGAGTTAACATCTTTAAATCTCATGACACTCAATTTCAACACATTCTTTAGTATACATATAGCTTAGCAAAATACATATTTATACCATAACCAAGATTCAGTCTGAACATTGCTCATTGGACACTCAGTTTAGCCCTGTATGGCCTCTCAATCTTATGATACTATATCACCTCTACAATGCGTGAATGCAAAATGTATGTATGTCACGTGCATGGATCTTTATCTACATAAGTCCACAACATAAGGTCATATCCCAATCACTCACTGTCATATAAATTTCCACTAATTACAAACACACACAACATCATAAAACACACTTCAAGGCATACGAACTAGTTTCAAATGTAATAATATAAAATTACAGAATTCAAAGCCATATAGTTAACCCTGCATGGGCTAGATATGTTGAAGTAAGTGAGAGGCCATACACTTACCTTTGAAAAGTTTAAGTGAGCCCCTCTGTGGGCGCTCCAGCTCCTCCGTTGCTTTGGTCCATACAATATTGTTACACATATTTATTTGTTAATAACTCAGATGACTTCAAATCGTATGAATCCTAATTCCCTTTACCAATCAATTTTTCTTTTTTTTTTCTAGAACCTAACCTAACTTATTTGATTTTCCCATTTCACAACCCTTGACTCATTCTTCCCCCATCAAAATCGCGGCTACCCACTACAAAATTCACCCTAAATCAATAATAATTTGTCCATATTATTCCGATTTTACACTAAAACTTGTATGTTACCTTGTGTGGATGTCCTCTCTTAACCCTAGGGAACAGTTCAATCTGGTGGAAGACTAAGATTGCATGTGGTTTCTAAAATTCAAGGGTGGTGGAATGAATGGAGTTTTATGTGACTTATCAAAGGGTTTATGTGGGGGTTTAGGAATGTTTTTAGGGTTTGGTTTTGTATTTTTCCCAGCTAGGACTAGTTTTACCCCTTAAATGACGTGTCTAGGGCCCTTATAACTTATGTTTTAAAGTCAGTAATGTACGCTAACAAACATACATTATTTTGTGGTTTTCCCCAGAATAACGTATGTTATTCATGATAGTAACGTATGTTACTCTTGCCAGACTTTTTATTCTTTTATTTTTAACGCTTGCCTCACCTTATCTTGACCTCATTATGATTTCTAGCTTCTCTTTTACTATTTTTTGATGTATTCTTATTTTCATGAGTTAAATTCTAGGGCATTACAGATCTAGAGTATAAGATCTTTGGATCTAGAGTGACATTAAATATGTGATCTTAGAGTTGAGCCTATTTGTTAGATTTGAAATTGAAATTTAAATCCTGAGAAGATTCTGTAGCAAAGTCAGTCACCAAAAGATAAAAAATAGAGTATATGCATGAATGTATGTGTATACAGTATCAGAGCATACTTATTACTTGTGATGTGTTGAACTTATGTTATGAAATACATGTAGGATTCAATAGAAGGGGGTTGAATCTTGAATATAGTCCTTTTCTTCGATTTTGCTGAAATGATGTGATATTATAAAGTAAGGAGGTAGGGAAGAAGAAATAACATGAGAATTTAGAGTGGTTCCACATAACCTTGCCTACTCCACTACCTTAGTACCTCTACTAAGGATTTGCAAACTTCCACTTATTTCTTTCTTTTACAAATTAACTTTCAAGACAAGTGAGAAATCTATTACAATGATCACTTACTAAAACTCTCACTACAACAATACTAACTTCACTAGAAAGACACTCACAAGCACTTTAAAACAATTAAAATTTTCTTCTCTTAGGCTTTAAAGATTTTTCCCTATGCTTGCCAAATAATAAAAACATTGATTACAAGATTGCACTTTATGTTTCTGAAGTTGTAGATAAGTTCCCAGCTGAGTTTTTGACCCTTTTATACCTCTCTCTCAAGTTTATGGTCGTTAGACACATAAACTAGCTATTTGTGTTTGAAATGCCCATGCATTTAATGTTGTGTCAGAGTCCACAACGTATGTTTATTTTCATTAATGTACGTTACCTAAATCGTATAATTAGTTATGCAAAAAATGTGGCACAAGTCACCTAAAAACCAATCTTAATCACTTTAAAGAGTTTCACATTATCAAAACCAAGTTAGGGACTTAATGCTGATCACCCTTGATCCAACATAAAACCCCCAACATGTTATGCATTGACACAAAAAATATCCAAAATGTATAATTAGTTATGCAAAAATTGTGGCACAAGTTACAAAATATGTGAAGTAACTAAACTATGAACAAAATCATAGTTACAAAAAACATCTTTCCCAAAATTTTAGAGTCGCCAACCTATCGTCAATACTGCACTCCAAGAGAGACGCCACGAGTCCGCTACAAATCAACTACCTGTTAATGCTCTGCATTACATTCATTTAAAACACAAATGATGTGAGTAGTTAAAGCCAGTAAGTACACTTACAATACTTACCAAGTTATGCAGTGTATAGGTGCTCGTTCATTTTAATGTCTTAGGTACATTATGGAAGGGATTCAGGCTTCTTTTCTTTAAGTTCAGATCATTCCATAATTAATCAAAAAATTCCAAGAAGACACGAGGCGTGCCGACTAGCACGACCACCGTGCTCTTTTTAGTAATTAATCATTGTTTTGGCACGAGCCAGTGTTCACAGGGCTCGTGCCGACCTTTAGGAACTTGGACAGTAGCGCAACACGATCAAAGTACCTCTCAACACGATGACATGCACATAACCTGATATTTCAGTGATTTGGCACAAGGTCGTGCCTGTTAGCATGCCTACCTTACCGACCTTCTAGAACTTTCAACCACAACATAACATAAGGCATATAATTCATTATACATATAAACAACATTACAAAACAATTCCAGCAATATGCACTATACCCAACCAGTTTTCTATCACATTTAAAACACCCTTTTCAAACCATTTTGCAAATCCATCAATCCATAATATCAATTAATCGGACTATTATACATTACAATCCAGCAAGTTCACATAAATTACCAACCATAGTTATTACGACACCATACTCGTAAATGATCACATAATATGATGCACTATGGATGCTAATGCAATTGCACAATGCATGCCCCAGGGACTTCCTCTTTCATTTACGGCCAGATAGCTCTCGCCTTCTTTTTCTGCATAAACACGAGCACTCACTCTTATTTCATTTATGGCCTCACGCTTTCGCTCTTTTCTCCTTTTTTCAATCATATTAGAGCTCTCGCCCTATTTCCCTTTTTCCTTTACGACCTTGAGCTCTCGCTCATATTTTTGGGCCAATGCCCATCCTTTTCATTACAGTCAATGTCATGCAAAGTTTATGAACATGTAATGCAACAACGTTCACAATTACAACCACATCTTATAACAACTCAATTATGTCAACATACCATAATCTATTCCTACTTCTCACACATTACAAGCTTCCACACAGTGTCATACCATGACATTCATGCACCAACACAATTTGCAATAACTGCATTCTTTCAAGCAAAATATGTTCTCAATTCACGAACACATTATGATTCTTTTTCCTCAATAAATTCATCACATATTCAACCTCATTGAAGCACACAATCACCCATTTCAATATTTCACATTAATTACAACTTAACCAACATTTTACCATAATCTCAACATCAAACATTCCTTCTTCCAATTGATGCACTCAATTCAATTTACTTTCTTAACTCACTTTAATTTCAACATATAATTATGCCAAGCAAAATTAACCATACAAATACAAAACATACCAAGGTAAGTGTGTTTTGGTGCACTTAACTTGAAATTCGCGAAGTCACGTGCTCCACACTCAACCTTTGCTCGGTTTCCAATTTTCATCTCCTACACAATTTGTTTCCAATTCATATTGCACACTAGTTATTATAAGTAATTGCTCAATTAACCCTCAATTGACTAAAACTCCCAAAAATCCTCACAAAATCCGCCCAAAATTCACCTTTTCACCGTAAACCCTAATTGCTCGCAACATTCACTAACCATTCATTTCTTAGCAAGTTTCATTAACCAAATGGTCACTAACCCTATTATTACTCATAATTTCTCCATAACCTCAACTAAATCTTTACATGCAGAACCCTAAACACAATTTTTCTTAACCAAAAGAGAGTAAGATGTTGTGTTAGCTTCCCAAGCTCCCAAATCATATAAAATCCTCCTACTTTTGCTAGGAATTGACTTTCTATCAAACTAGGGTTCCTCAGGGTCATTTTTGTGTATTTTCCACATCTATTTGAGGCTCCAAATGAATCTCTCAAACATTGTTCAAGTCTGGTATGTTCAGCATGGCACGCCCCTCGACATGCCCATGTCAAGTGTTGTGTTTCGTGTTTTTAACACGCTTCAAACACATCTCGTGCCCTATTTTGTGCTATTCATTTCAGCACAATAACATTGGCATAGCTCATGCCTAGCCCATGCCAACCTACTATCTCTTTGTTTTATCTCGTTCTCTCTCGACTTGATCCCCTCTATATACATCTAGTTGCATATTTTCTAATTCTATTATTTTTGAGACGTTACAATAGGATTATGATAAATGTAATGGGCTGATTGGATTTGATTGAAGATGGGTCATTTATTGCTGGAATCGGGTGGAAACAGGCATGGAAATGGCCTGGGTAAACCATTTCCCAACCAGTTTTTTAACCTCAAATCAAACTGAGTTCCAAAAGTTTCTGGGAGCTAAAACGACCTGGAAAATGGTTTGCCCAAATTGTTTGCCAGGCCATTTCAGCCATTCGAAAAATAGACAGAAACTTAACTCAAACCAAACGGTTTTGCAAATGGTCTTACCAGGATGTTTCCCAACCATTTTAGACTCTAAAATTGGCTTAAATTAAATAGAATTAGAGTAAGAAGGTTATGGCTTGGGGAGAGTTGACTTGCATGGTTTGATGAATAACTTGTATACCATAAAAATAATCTAAGGTGTGTTTAAAAATTTGTATGAAGAAATATATCATAGGACCTAAACCTCATGAGGAGGAATTACTAAAATAATTAAGTGTATAAATGAATGAGGAGATGGATGTCATGACCAATGTGAGAACTGTGTAATTTAGGATTTTGATCTAATGGGTATATGTATGTGTGAAATGACATATGTTTTAGAGGAAGAGGAAGTGGGTGTGTTGAGTGAAGTGATATAAGTAAAAAATGAAAAAAAAGGAACCATGGAACAATGAAATGACATGAAATTGTAAAACGAAATGCACAAATGAAAAGCTTGGTCCTTGAGCTACAAATAATTAATATAACCATGAATGATTAATGGGTAAACTGACTTAATAACTTATAGGTTCAATGTGTAAAGGAATTTATTGTGAGATTGGATGCATCAGTAATAATGAACTAACATATGATCTTGGATATGTTTACGATTGAAAATAGGATGACTCTGTATCATGGTACAAATAGATGAATTCGTGATTTGTGTGATTGCATGAACATATGTCATTGTATAGACTATTGATTAATATGTTATAAAGATGATGGGAGGGCTTAGATAACATTTTAAACGATGTTGGAAATCGTGTGTAATTGGGAGGTAATCCAAATAGTAAATGTATGATTGAGTTTGTGTAATAAACAATGTTTTCTTAGGAAAAATAAGTCTACAAATGAAATGGATAGGTGAGTAAGAATCGAATGATTGCTTGAATAAGATGAATTGGCATATGGAGTATAAGATATGACCTTAAAATGCATGTATATGAATAAACGATTGTAATGGGTTATATGGTTTGGATAATGGTGTGGGGAGAATATGCACTCACTTAGTTTTAATACTCATGTTATTTTTTTGTATTATTGGTTTATGAATGCAAGAGGCAGAGGATTCCCGCTTGCGAGTTCGGCGGTTCACTGTGAGAGAATTGAATTAATAAGTTACAAGATTTTGTAAATCAATTTAAACTATGATTTGATTGTATAAACACTACATGCATATTTCATCTAGACTTAGGCTCTTTGACTTAACCATTATAATATTAACTGACTTCATATTTAGTTGGTACCACTAAATTCCAATGAGTTTAGATCGCAAAAAAATTATACAGAATTTTAGGAATGGAGATTAATTAGTTTATGAAAAAAGATTAAAACTTGAGCGTCGAAATAGAGCTGATCAAAAGTAAGTTAGAAGCTACACAAGATAGACAAAAGAGTTATTACGATCAACAAAAAAGAGAAATGGCATATAAAATTGGTGAAAAGGTCTTTTTGAAAATATCTCCCTGGAACAGAATAATGAGATTTGGAGATAAGGGAAAGTTAAGTCCCATATATGTTGGACTGTATGAGGTCTGATAGACTAACTTAGATTAATGATGTGTTCCATGTGAGTGTACTTAGGAGATATAGATCATATCCTACCTATGATATTCTTAAGTGAAAAATATAGCAAAAAATCTAAATTATATGAAGGAACCAGTACAGATTGTTGATCACCAAACCAAGCAGTTAATAAAACACCCTATACTAATTAACATATAATCATGAGATTTAATTGTACTAATGTAGAAGCATTTTACAATTGTCTTATAGTAGAGAGAGGAAGTACTGAGGAACTACAGCTGCCACTTACTGGACTATCTTTTAGTACCTATTCCTAAAATAAAAATTGCAGTTGCATGAGTTATAGGCTCAGTGATTAATCATCTATAAGTAATTACCATCTTTTATTTCTATATGTTCCTTTAATTCTATAACTTTGTTTATATCCATGAGGACACGTATACCTTATCCTCTGTATAATTATTACTTTACTGTATTCTGTCCTTATCCTCTGTATTCTGCATTCTATTATACTTCTTAACATATGAACGTGTGAACATGTGAACATGTGAACAGTGCAGTGCTATACTGATGAACATATGAACATGTGAACTATGAACTATGTTGTACTATACTGAATTGTGACTATACTTCTGCCTCCATTTATATCTTTCGTCTCTGTTATTCTTCCATCTCCAATTACCACCATCACCTATCACCATCTCTGTAATGCCCCAAAATTCACATTTAATTAAAATTTAAATAAAATACCTACAAAAATGAGGGTAAATTTTTCACGAATTATTTTAGAAAATAAATTGAGTGGAAAAGCTGAAAGTTGGTTTAGAGTGGGAAATTATAAAATTCTGGGGAAATAAAAATAAAGGTCGAGATTCATGAATGGGCCGAGGTAGAAACGACATTTATTAATCCAAGAGGAGTTAAGCCCAATAAGAACCCTACAAACCTTTTTCCTCTTCATTTCCTCCCTCCATTTCACGTCCTTTCCTCCCTTTTATTTCCTCCATAGTTAAAAAAATCCATTCACCAACACTCTCCACTAAAACCCTACAACTAAGAAGGTTCCAAACCTAGTTTTTGGTTGAATGAAGGTGAGTCTCTTTTTTCTGTTCCCTTTTTCCTCTTGACCCTAGCTTTCAGACCTCGTAGCTTTTCATCCTAGCTTCGATTTGAGCAAATGATGGTTCATTGGAAAGCTAAAGATGTATACTACCCTTTACTAACTATTTTTTATGGTAAATCGCAGTTTAGGGACTCAAAATTTGCGAGAGAAGGACAACCCTAGAAAGTGACGAGTTGAACTTTTTGGGACTAGAGTTTTGTCTGTTTTCCATCACTTGGGTAAACTTCCTTAGAGTCTATTGAGTGCATTTAAAGTGTTAATTCGATTGGGTGTTATATGGTGAGGGAGATTGAAGCAAGGTTAGGTAAGTGGCTAGGGTTTGGAAGGGAAAAATTAAAAGATAGGATGTTTGGATTATGTTGGAGAGTTGGGATTATTAAACTACATCTAAATGAACTTGTGGAGAGTATTAATGAAGGTTGGTGTGAAGAATTAAATCTAGTGTTTGGGGAAAGATCATTAGGTAGAAGGGGAATCTGTGGAAGAGAGAGAGAAGAGTAATTAAAATAATATAACCATGCATATTGTAAAGATGTCATTCAATTTTTGCATGACTTAATGAATGCAAGTTTAATGTGCAATTATGATGCTAATAATAGGTAACTCGAATTGCTGTGAGGACGATTCGCAGCCGAGCCGTTAGGTGCTTTTTGCGAGGTAAGTAACACGAGCACAACTTTCCTTAGTATGTGTGTTCTCTTGTGTATGAAATGTTTGATTGGATGTTACTAACTATGTTATTTAAAAGGTGTTTGTATGATTGGTTCCATGGAGGAGTGAATATGGGATTTGAATGTAATTGATCATAGTTGATGTGATATGAAAGATTGATGATTGTGTTGTCTTATTGCAAATGATTGAAGTGGATGATGCAGTTTGGAATTGTCATATTATGTTATGATTGTCAGCGACATGGTAAAAGCTTGTGCATGATGGTTAGTATACTTATGTTGTTGGCTATGCTTATTGGAATGTTGATTGAGTTGAGATTGTTGGATGGTTAAACTCAACACTTGATTAAAAGGCATGGCATGATTGGATTGTTAATACATGACTAGGATGCATAGTTACTACACATTACATTCATGCATTCGGGGCTCATAGGTGGGCAAATATGAATGAAATATAAGGGCTCTTTGTGAGCAAGAAAGAGGGAGTGGTTATGGCTCTCGATGAGCAAAAGTTTTGGGTAGTATATAACAAATGCTACACTGGGAACAAGTGGAAAAGCTCAGGACACCTTAGTGTATACGAGTGTCCCAAGGATTAAGGCGCATAAGTGTGCAAATTGATATGGATCCAAAATCTTATAACCAATACTCCTGGTCGACGAGGCCCGTTTGCAAACGTCAAAATGGGGAATTAAGGTGCCAATGAAAACGAATTTCATATAGGATCATGGGTGATCATGCTAAGGAGTGCATTAGTTGGCATGCATTTACACTTACCTTTTGTTGTATAAGTGTGGATCGCTGATCTGTGATTTCTAGAGAATGCTTACTTATGGTTATAGCTTTGAATCAGTTTCCGTTTGAGTGTTTAACTGCGGTGAGGCTGTCTGTTGATGTGAAATTGATTGTGATGTTATGTTTACCATGAATCGAACGTATATTATTAAATGAAAATAGAAAATGTTGTCCATTTGGTAAGTGCTGTTTACTGAGTATCGCAACTCACTGCGTTTTATGCATGTCGTGTGGGCAGAGACTTGAGGTGATTCTCTTTTGGATGAGAAGGGTAAATAAACTACTTAATTCCAACTCTGACGCCAGAGATCGAAGAATCGAGGTTGGCTGTGCACCAAGATGGATTTTGGTTTAATGTCATACATGTATTTGTATTGAACATGTTGTTGCATATTTTTCTTGTGTTAGGTTGCAATTGAAATGGAATTGATTGATTTTGAAATAGCTTTGTAAACCCCGGTTGATTTTGAAATAGGCTTCTCAAACATTGTAAAGTTTTATTTCTAATGATGAATGTATATTTCCTTTTAAATTGTGTTCTACACTTGTATTTTCAAACATTATGATGACCAGTTCCGATTATCATCTCGAGAGAATCAATATAATAATATAAGATGACAGTCGAATTTGGATGTCACAAAAGTAATGTACACCCAATCATATAAGAAAATAAAACTTAAACTGAAAATTACATAATCGTAAAAGAACTGTAAAATACAATTTAGGTCATGCAATTATTCCATAATTAAAACTTAAT
>CANYCX012446101.1:0-41182 GCA_948193385.1 Breynia disticha f. nivosa | reverse complement strand
CGTATTACAGTGTAATCGATTTAGTAAAGTCGTATATTATACGATTTATCGTATTATTTATACGTACATTATGTGATTTTAGATTCATAAAATATATTTTATTATAATATTCATTAATATTAACTTTAAATTAATAATTACTTTTTTTTTATTTTCTATTAAAATAAATTTAGCGTCCACGTGGACGCCAAAATTTAGCGTCCACGTGGACGCCAAATTTGCGTCCACTTGGACACTAAATTTAGCGTCGAGCGTTTTCGCGTCCAAATTTAGCGTCCAATTTTTTGGACGCTAAATTCACTTAGCGTCCAGAAATTTGCATTTAGCGTCCAAAAATTTGGACGCTAAATGCGCGTTTTTTTTGTAGTGTGTCATCTTAAGTTTGAAATTCATTCAAGGATGGTTTTGCCAATTTAATTATATGCATAGTATACAATAAAGATAGAACAAATACATCATTTAATAAGCTTATTAGTGAGTTACAATGTGATTTGAACTAGAGTTTACCATAACATTTGGAGATTAGATTAGTATTGACTAAATTCATTCGAGGTAAATTTTACAACAAGTGAAATAATCTCGCAACTTCTTTTCAACTTTGCTATACAAATCCAATTTATGCTTCATTAAAGTCTTTGCATTGAGCTTTGTATCCAACTTTATTCCAATAAGTCTGTCTTTCAAGTTGACTATTTTAGCAAATAGAATTTTAGGTACTACTTGGTAAATAAGTATTTTTTTCACACAAAATTGTATTTTAGTCCCTAAATTAAAGATGCTTCTTATTTAATCCTCTTATCAACTACAACAATTAAGTCTCTTACCTTAATTATATTTGTTCAACGAATCCAATGTCATGGCCGGAGTGGTATTTTCAGAGATGAATAAAAATTCAGTTAAATCGATCATATCTTAAAATAAAATATATCATATGATTTATGAAGCTAACAAATTGGATATAAATAGATGCTGTCACGTTTGGGACGTGAGGGAGTGCATGATTTTTATATTCGATAAAGAAATAATATAGGATATAGGAAGATTTGAGATTTGGGGATGCAGCAACTGCCAGTGAGACGTGGTACAATCAGGGTTTGACAAAATGTTAATTCGGATCCTATCAGGGATTTTCCAGAGAATAACTATTGTACAACCACTATACCTCTAAGCTTAGTACTTTGACCTCTCATATGGGTTCATCCTGAAGCATTAATGGAGCAGTTTTTTCTTTAAAAAAAATGGAATCTCAATTAGTATAAATGGATCTTCAAGTGTTTTGAAAGCTTTATTTACTCACTAAGAGAACCTGTAGTATTTAATAAATTCATTCACTACAAACATTCGAAGCAGTAATTACTAGGCAACGACTTGCTTCCATCCGACATTAACAAGGTGGAACCAACAAACAAGGAAAATACTGCCGATCGATTTGGTTCAATCAATCAACAGTAAACACTCGTTAATGACGGATTCATAAAGTTTTATAAGAAGAACGACATTTTAGTTAAAAGATGTCTACTATGATATACATTCGTTTATAGAATAATCATATAGATGAAATCAATCTATCCTAATCAAGCAGACAGATTTGAAATTTAAATGAATTGTTTGTAGAAATTAGAGGATGGTGGAGCCATGGAATGTTCAAATTCTCTTCTTTTATTAGGATTCTCATGATCACTAATCCTGCTTCTTGTTAACCAGTCGGGTCATACAAGTTAATCATATTCAGATTTTTTGTCAATTAGCTTTAGATTGTGATGCAAGGAAACCCATTATAATCAATAAAATTAATATAAGCCTCCACAAATGGAAGATAACGGCCCAACTGATATTGTCTTTACTTAACTAGTTAACTGTACAAAGTATGAATGCACAGCACCATTTAGCTTAACTAGCCTAACATGCTCTTGTTGCCTATAAATATAATACACATGTTATATACTCCCCATTCAAAACCACCCCAAAAATTTAATTAGCTATCTAAACAAATTAACATTAAAATGAGTGGTTATCAGAACATGGCACTTTTTGCCATTATTGCCTTGTTTCTTCTGTATTTACAATTTGAAACCTGCCAGGCAAGAGGTGGCAGGCCCTGGAAGCAAAATAAGGGTCATAACTACGGTGGCATTCTCCGCGGCACGACAGGTTACGATCACCACATGTTGATGACTGATGCAACACAAGGAAAAGGTAGCTCTTCAACGTTTAATGTGTTGGATTATGGCGCCAAAGGTGAAGGAAAGACTGATGATACTCAGGTGACTATTAGTTATGCCTTAACTGCTGACTTGTTTTCTTTATTTTTTTTTTTACCGAGACTTGATGTTGATCTTAAGCAGGTACAAAGCATTAATAGGGCATCATTGTCCTTTCTTTTGTCTTTACTCTTGTTAGAATCACAGCTTGTGATAATAATATTTCAGTTGTAGCATTACAACATTAATTGGTGACGCAGGCATTTGAGGCAGCTTGGACAGATGCTTGTAAAGTGGAGGCGTCAACAATGGTGGTTCCATCTGGTTCTGTTTTTCTGCTCAAACCCACATCTTTCTCAGGTCCTAATTGTCAAGCTAACATTGTGTTTCAGGTAATTCCACCACCCACGCCCCATCCCCCACCCCCCCCCCCCCCCTTTTATTTTTGGTTATAAATCCTTGACCTTGCAAGCCATCAGCTGAGAGATCTCAGTTACCAGATTTCATCCTTCACCATAATGTTATGTTTATACATGAATATATTAATGCAAGGATTATACTTGTGATGTCGCAGTTGGACGGCAAGATCATTGCTCCTACAGGTTCCGATGCATGGAAGTCAGGGTCTTTACAGTGGATAGAGTTCACAAAATTAAAAGGGATTACAATCAAAGGGAAAGGAACCATTGATGGCCAAGGTTCTGTTTGGTGGAATGATTTACCTCTCACATACAATCCTGACTCACAGGTAAAAAAGAAACACAAATGTTTAAGAAATTATGATTAATGATTCTGTCTAATCTTTCTCGGCTAATGTGTAACAATGTCTAGCTGGAAACTGAGGAACTGGACTCCAAAATGCCAGGAACCAAACCAACAGTAAATATCTTCTCAAAGCTTTCTTTTGGAATGCAGCTTTCTCTTAAGAATGGTAGTTTCACCATTTTTTTCGTCGTTGCAGGCTTTAAGGTTCTATGGGAGTACTGATGTGACTGTGACTGGGATAACCATTCAAAACAGCCCTCAAACCCACCTGAAATTTGACAGCTGCACAAGTGTTCAAGTCTCTGGTTTTACCGCCTCATCTCCAGGTGACAGTCCTAACACAGATGGCATCCATCTGCAGAACTCCCAAGACGTGCTCATCTACAGCAGTGATCTTGCCTGCGGTAATTGAGTTTTCTTTCACTATTTCTTGTGTCATCCGCACCACCAGAACTTAGAATACATTCACCATTGTTGCTAATCTCCAATCTAACTGCAAATTGACAGGTGATGATTGTGTATCGGTTCAGACTGGATGCTCAAATGTATACATACATGATGTGAACTGTGGACCAGGCCACGGAATTAGCATAGGAGGATTAGGCAAAGATAATTCAAAAGCCTGTGTCTCAAACATCACCGTACGAAATGTTCAGATGCATGATACATTAACTGGCGTGAGAATAAAGACATGGCCGGTAGGAACCTGCAATTCAAAATAATGTAATCATAACACATACCATATTAATATCCTCCAAATCTTCATACTGCAGGGTGGGTCAGGAGCAGTGGAAGGAGTGATGTTTTCAAACATTCAAGTTAGTGGGGTGAAAACCCCAATTATGATTGACCAATTTTATTGCGACAAGAGCAAATGCGCAAATTCATCGTCGGCAGTGGCATTAGAAGGCATAAATTATCAAAACATAAAAGGGACATACACAGTAGAACCAGTGCACTTGGCTTGTAGTAAGAGCATGCCATGCATCGGTGTCTCTCTGGATACAATTGAGCTTACAGCGGCGGATCGAGACGCGGATCCTTTCTGTATGAATGCATTTGGCGAACTCAGAACTGAGACCACTCCTCCAATAAAGTGTTTGCAGAGCAGCAAGTCAAAGAAGCAATATAGCTGTTAGTTTCTTATCTTAGACACGTTAAGATAGCTATATAGTGCGCAGCAACATAGCAGGTAATGCAAACCAATACAAACTTTTTCTAGTCC
Organism: Breynia disticha f. nivosa; assembly: GCA_948193385.1. NCBI lineage: Eukaryota > Viridiplantae > Streptophyta > Magnoliopsida > Malpighiales > Phyllanthaceae > Breynia > Breynia disticha. Next base: position 36,991 of record CANYCX012446101.1, on the reverse strand, counting down.
AGGAAGTTGAGCATTCTATGTGATTCTATTCTATCTGTTACATAACACTGTACAACATCATCATAGCTACTTGTAACGGGCTTGGACTTTACGGACAGTTCGTGACATACTATCTTTACACTGATTCATTGAGAGAAGTCATCCTGTTCCTGTATAATTGCTGATTCCAAATGAGGAGAAATTTATAAATCATATGGGTGTCAAATACAACAAATTAATTACTGTCAAAATGCTTATAGTCAATAGTGAGCAAAATTGAATCCACATGAATTGGTTATGTTATGCTTAATTGCTAAAAAGTCAAATAAAATGATTCAACAAGAGAAATTGGTTGTAATTAATAAATTACAAACAAAACAAAATTAATAATAATGAAAATCAATATGGGAAAGAATCTAGTCATGATAAATATCTATCAGTTCTAGTAATTCGATCACAGACAAAAAAAAGATAATCAATATCATTATTATAGACAAGTTATTGTTACAGGTGACGGTAATCAATCTTTACCTTCCATTCAAAAACTTCTTTCCCAAACAAAGTTTTCATTAAGCTTACTTTAAAAAACCTCCATCTACCTCCACAACCTCCCATCCAAACACACTATTAATCTATTGATTGTATTAAGAAAAATAAAGACTTTACCAAACCAATAAATCCAGACACCGCAGTTTATTCTAATAAGATTATTATATTCCGTTAATAGTAAAACTTTAATGCTTAACTAAGAGATTACTTTTAAGTTAATCAATTCAACCGGCCTAATTAAATCAATCAACAAACAGTAATATATAATAAAAACATAAACAAAATAAATATAGTAATAATATTGAAACAACGAAAATCAAAATCTCATAAATATTTTAACGCCCCAAAATTCTCAATTAATTAACAATTTAAAATAAAAAACGTGGAAAATGAGGGAAAATTTTTCGCGAATTATTTTAAGAAATTATTTACGTGGAAAAGGCTGAGAATTAATTTTATTTGGAATTTAGGAATTTGGGACAAATTATCAATTTGAAGAATTTTGAACTCGAGATTTAAAGTGGGCCGAATTAAGAAGAGATTACGAAGCAAAGAGAACCCAAACCCACTATATAACCATAAAAACCCATTCTTCCTTATTTCTACTCCACCCACACGACATATAACTTTTCTTCCCTCTCCTCCACCTAAATCTTTCTTCCTCCAGCCAACCTCCACTAAAAATCTGCAAGAAAACGGGGTTCGGAAGTCGATTCTTGAGTTGATTCACGAAAAGATTTCCCTCCTTCCTTTCATTCCCTTTTTTTTCCCAAAACCCTAATTTCAAAATCTCATAACTCTCTCATTTTAGCTCTGATTTGAGCAAATGATGGCTCGTTGGAAAGCTTGAGATGTATACTATCTAGTATGACCATTTTTAATGTTGAATAGCTAATTAGGAGCTCAAAAACACTATAGAAAGTACTGCTTTGTAAGGTGACAGAAATTGGAACTTGAGTGGTGATTTACGTGGTTCTTATTGCGTTCCGTCACTTGGGTAGGTTTACTTGGTGTATATTAAGAGTGTTTAAAGTGTTGGATTGATTGATTAATACCATATGTGTGAGATTGAATCATGGTTAGATGAATTGGTTAGGTTTGAAAGAGGGGTTTAGGATTTAGGTGAAATGGGAGTATTTGGAGGATGTTTATCATCTAAAAATGTGTAAACAAACTTGATTAAAGCATTAATGGTGGTGGGTGTCAAAGCAATTCAATGTGGTAGTTTGGCTTGATGGTTAATAAGGAGGTTTTATAGAAAGGGTTAAGTAAAGAGAGGGAGAGTAACTAAAACCAATGTAATGAGGCAACTATAAACATTTTAGCATTCATTGAATTGTAATTATATGGATGCAAGATTAATGTGGAAGTTATAATGTTAATAATAGGGAATTGGAGTTGCGGTAATGATGGTTCACAACCGCGCCGCCAGGTGTTTTTGCAAGGGAAGTAACACTAGTGCAACTAGTCCTTATACTTGTATGTTTTTGAATGTGAAATGGTTTTTTGGTTGGCAATTAATGTATTGATCATGCGTTGTACGTGTATGGTTGGATTCATTAGATGAGTAGCTAGGTTGCTTGATAAGAAAATGCAGATTGCTTGAAAAATGAATGAGCTTGTATTTTGTATGCTAGAATGCAATTAATGGGGATGATTTGTTTACTAGTATGTGGTTGTATGTTTATGCTTACGTAATAGAGTAACATATGGGTATTTTATGAACATGGATTGCAGTTACTAAAGCATATGATCTTGTGTTATTTATGAAGAAATGATGAGATTGTAATAGGATGATGTTAATATTAATGTATGAATCTGGGTGTTTTGATTTGGCATGCCATGATTAAATATGCCTTATTGATATGCAATGAATTGTGAGTGCATATTCATGTGTAAGTATGAATGTTCCTTGTGGTTATATCGATGCATTTGTATGAGTTAATTTTGTCGATGGTGGTTGTTGATTATTGAACTTATTGAGATTTGTGTAGTAATGTGCTTGCGGGAGTCTTGCATGTGATTTGATGAAGGCTTGGCTTGACTTTGAGTTGGTTGTGAGGATATGATGTTAAAGCTTTTTGAGACGTGTAAATTTTGGTATGTTTAATTGTACGTGCGAATGCCTTGGATATGAGCACTGATGCGGATAGGAAATATCTAAATGTATATGATGCTTATGTTAGTTATGCTGACTGAGTTGTTGTTTGTGTTGAGCATGTATTTGCTTGTATGAATGGTTTTCAAGGAGAGATGATTATGGAATCATATATGATTCAATGTGATAGATTGATGATTGTGTTATTATTGAAAGTGATTAAAATAGAGGTGGTGATTGTGTTTATGTTGTTGGCTATGTGGATATATCAACAACCTACCTTGGGCCACACGTCTCAGGCAAGACCTGGACCTCTGAGGGCAAAGGAGAAGGGTTGGGGGTCACACATGCCTCTACATAAATATTAAGGGTAGTATATAACAAATGCTACATCGGGCACAATGGTTAAATATTCGGTACACAGACGTATGTACGAATGTGCAACCTAAAATAGGGTGAAATTAAGGCCAAAACAGGGCGTAAATATGGATATCCAACTTTCTAACCAAAACTCCCAGCCGAGAGGCCCATTTGCAAACGTCAATTTTATGGCCAAAACAGGGTGTAAATTATAACCAAATTGGAATCATGAATGATCATATAAGGCTGCATTAGGAAGCATACATTCACATCATTATGCCGAACTTATGTTTGATTTGAATTGAATATATGTCAATTTGCTATGTTTTTTTCTTATGAATGAACTTTAAGTGTTGCATATGTTTTTATGAAAGTTTGTGAATGTTATATTGAATTGAATGTTATTTGGAATGAAATGGAGCATGTAGTATGATGTGGTATGCCTTGATGTTGATTAGATAGAAATTGAGTGTGGTTGTCTCTAAGGTGATGAAGAGAGAATGAATGTGAACTATATATATATATTTAGTGTGGATCACAATGGGAATTGTGACGGAGATGAGATTGTGAGTTAAATCAAGTAAGTTTGGTTATATGTGATGATAGGTTTTGGATTGAAAATGGTTCTTGCAAGTGTGTAGCATTTTTCTTGTGTTTCGCTAGGGAATCCAGGATCCACACGTGCTGGTAGCAAAGTGCACGCACTCGCTATGAACACACGTATTTTGCGATGACTACGCATTTGTTAGCACTGGAACTACGCGTAGTAGTAGCGACAACGCGTAGTCGCCTACCACCACACGTAGTCATTGCTGAACCCGCGTGTATCTCTGAATTCAGAATGTTTAATTAAGGGTTTATGACTTGAACTTGAATTGTTTGTGTGTCAGTGTGATGACTAGATGATATAAACCATTAATGTGAAGTTAATTAATTTTGCATAGTGTGTATGAATAAATATGAATGTGATTAAGATTTCATATTTATTATAAACTGAAATAAATGTGAATAAAAATGAATTAGGGACGGTTGTCCATTTCGGTATGTGTTGCTTATTGAGTTTCACAACTCATTGCGTGTTATTCCTGCCATATTGGCAGGGAATTGAGAAGTTATGGCAGAGGTGCGGTTGATTGTTTTGCTTACTCCGACTCGTACTTAAAGAATCAAAGAACCTAGGTGGGCGGTGCACTAGAGGTTGTCTTAACCATATTTCATACAAATTGTTGGTATTGGACATTTTTAATGCATATATGTTTAATTGATGGGTTGTATTCGAATCTGGATTTTTAATTGTTTTCCTTTCTTGTAAACTCAATTAAGTTTGTAAACATGTACATTTCGCGATATTTCCATTTCTTTGAAAAAACCCTTATGAAGTATTATTCAGGAAAATGAAGGATTTTATATTCTTAGAATCGAAAGTGCATAAATGATTTCTCTTATACTCTTTTAATTTAAAATATTACTTCAAAATCTTTGATGTCCAAATTGGGTACCACTTGAAAGATAAGTATGAAATTGAGTGGTAGTCGAATTTGGAGGTCACACAAAATGTTATCCTTATAAAATTATACAAAGAAAACTCATTATAAGTAACACAAATTAATAAAAAAAATAAAAGACATGGACAAAAATAACAACAATTTGTGGTCATCATCCTTTCCACTATAAGTAAAACTCAAAATATCTTCTTAATCATCTTCATTAATACCTGAAAATTTTAAAAATAAAAGAATATATTGAACACATTTATATTTTTTTTATCAAATTTTCTATTCTATTGGGACATAAAGCTACATATATATGTAAAGATTCAATTGGTTCCAAAAATTATACTCAAAGTGAATAGTAGGTATTTAAACAATTTGTGGTCATACACAATTCTATCAGGACAAGTCTTCAAGTCAGATTTGAAATCTCCTAGTCCTATAAGTAGCCTTAAATAGTAGGTATTTAAACTATATTTTGTAAAGATTAAATTGCTTCCAAAAATTATGCTCAAAGTGAATTACTAATTCAGAATTGTGATAGTTATTGCTATTTTAAAGGCTTTTAGAGGAACCTTTTTGCTTCAATACATAACACGTGCCGTGTGATATAGTTAAGAGTCTATTTGGAATTGCTGTTGAAAATTGTTTTTACGATACAAAAAATGTTGTTTGTAAAATTACTGTTAGAATAATGACGTTGCTATTTGGCAACATATCATAATGAAACTACTGTTAAATGTGAAACTATTTTAAAATTTTGATAAAAATATTCTTTTAAAATAAATTAATGGTGAAAAAATAGAAATTAAAAAATATTAATATTATTTTATTTTTTTATATAATATTTATTTTAATTTTAAATAAAAATTAACAGTTTTAATTAAAATTTTTTATCATAAAATAATATATTAAATATATTTTATAAGAGTTAAATTAGAATTGAAAAATATTATTTTGTTAAAAAATAAAGTATTTTGCTTAAAAACAAAAAAAAATGGATTTTGAAAAAACTTCAAATGGTAGCTTTTCAAAATAGCAGTTTTTTTCACCAAAAGTGCTATTAATAAAAGTAGTTTTTTAATTTTACCAAACACTTAAAACTACATTTGTGAGTCAAGATGTTGTACCTTTTTCTAAACAACAATACCAAATGCTAATTAAATTATTATTTGGCTATTTTCAATGCATAATGTGAGTGGACATGTGAAATAAGATTTGACTTATGACATGTTTGAGATTGTTGAAAATGCTTTTTGTTGTAAGAAAAAGTGTTGTTTGCAAAATTGCTGTTAGAATAATCAGTTGACTGTTTGGAAACATATCATAATAAAACTTCTATTAAGTGTAAAACTATTTTAAAATATTCATAAAAAATATACTTGTAAAATAAATTAATAATAAAAAATAGAAATTAAAAAATATACTTGTAAAATAAATTAATAATAAAAAATAGAAATTAAAAAATATTATTTTTTTAAATTTTATATAATATTAATTTTAATTTTATAAATATAAAATAATATTTTAAATTAATTTTTTATCATGAAATAATATATTAAATATATAAGATTTTTTAAAATTAAATCTAAATTAAAAAATTATTTTGTTAAGAAAATAAAGTATTTTTTAAAAACAGAAACTGTTTTTTGAATGAGCATCAAATGATAGTTTTTTTAGAAAGCAGTTTTTTAACCGAAAGCACTTTTGGTAAAAGCAGCTTTTTTGTGATCTAAAAACTACTGTAGCTTTTCCAAAAAGCAATATCAAACGCTACCTTATTAAACATGTTATGATTTAAAAAAAATAATCAAACATAGCGAAAATTTTAAATTTAGTTGCCTTCATTCGAACAAAAATTTATATTAAAATCAGTGAAACTATTTACAATAAAGGTTATCCTCTTCAAAAGTAAAGCCAAGATAACTTAAGAGGTAATAGAGGAATGTATAGAACCGTAAAGCTGGATTAGAGGTTTTAGTTTAAAAGAGATTTTAACTAATTAACGTAATCTTAGTTGTTAATTTAATCGAGAGATGCTTTAACATAGAATAGACATTCCCTCGGTCCAATACTCATTAATATTCATTAACAATTGAATCATACACGTATGAAATCTTAGGAGGAGTCAAATCTAGGCATATGCCTTTTCCTATTTAAATTTAGTGAATTCCTTTCCGTGATTTTCATTCTTTCTTGTCTTGATTAATTTTGGTTTTAACTACTCTTTTTAGTTTATAGTTTTTTCAGTTAGATAATAAATTAAATTGTCAGTATTAGTACTTGTTCGTCTCTGTAGGATCAACACTCAATATTCTGATCTCTATACTACTATTTGATAGGTATACTTGCCTAACGAGCCATGGAGTTAGTACTGTTTGGGTCGAACAAGTTTTTTGGCACTGTTGTTGGGGACGGTTCAATATTAAGAACCCAATTTAATTATTACTCTAATGACTTTTATTTTTATTTTTCTGCTTTTAATTTCTATTATTTAATTCTCTTTAACCATATTTTACACTTGGTTGTGGTTCTGTGACTGTCTTATAGGTTTACAGGTGGTTTATAACCTTGAGTGACAATTCTAACATTGTCAAAACTGATCCTAAAATTGAACGCACAATCCTCCTTCGATGTCGCGAAAAGCTATTCAAGGTAGCTATAATTGATCTAAAAAGCGAAAGCGATTTTGACTCAGAGCACTTAGTAACTACAGCCATGGCTGACCAGAATCTAAGGACCATGTTCGACTATGCTCAATGGGACATGACGGAACTACTTCTATCATAGTCGGGCCAATAGTAGCAGCTAACAACTTCAAGATAAAGCTAAATGTCATCCAAATGGTCCAACAGTATGTGCAATTTGATGGCTTACAGGATGAAGAACCTAATGCTCTCTCTTGAACATTTTAAAGATCTACGATACCTTCAAGATCAATGGGGTTTCAGATGATGCCATCCGACTCAAGCTGTTCCCTTTCTCTTTGCGATGACATGCCAAATGGTGGCTAAATCATTTCCATGAGGATCTATCTATACTTGGGATGTGTTGGCTGAGAGATTTCTAGCAAAGTATTTTCTACCTGCCAAGATACTTTCTACCTGCCAAGATAGCCAAGTTGAGGAATGACATTTCCTCTTATGCTCAACTGGAGTTAGAAAATCTGTACGACACATGGGAGAGGTTTAAAGAAATACTTTCTACAACGGGTTGAATCCAGGAAATAGACAATCTATAGGCGTAGTAGCTGGGGGGAGACTGAACATTAAGATGCCAGAGATAGCCCAGGAACTCATTGAGCAAATGGCCACGAACAACTACTACTGGGGTGCTACCAGAGTTGGACCAATACGCCAACCGGGAGTATATGATGTTGACGCAGTCACTGCTTTGGTTGCACAAGTTGCAGCGTTGAGTAAGAAAATTGATGGCATTTTATTTCCTTCTTCTGGTTCTACTAACCATGTTTTACAAGTTTCCACTCAAGATGATAGAAGGATGCATAGGAATGCTACAAAGAGGATAACTACTCAGGACAACAATGCTAATACAATAGAACAACCCTCGCAGTCAGAGTTACAATGCCAAATAGAGGAACCATTCGAAGTTTTCTTAGGAAACAAACCCCTAGGTTTCAAACAACAGCAGCAACAACCTCAACAACGGTAGCCCCTCCATCAGAGTAAAAATTTAAACTTGGAGGATATCAACTCAAAGTTTATCCAATTCAGTGATGCCACTTTCGAACAGTGGAGACCTCAATACAGAACACCGAAGCATCAATCTATAACTTAGAAAAGCAAGTGGGGAAATTAGTGGAGGTAGTCTCAAAAAGACAGATAGGTGTTCTACTGGCAACACAAAAGTTAACTCGAGGGAGCATGTGCAAGAAATCACACTATGGAGTGGTCGAGAACTTCCTCAGGTACTAAGTACTACAAAAAATAAGTCGTCGAAACATCTCTGTAGGTACCTATTGATAAGACCAGTTCACCAATTGACAAAGAACATGCGACCCTACCTCAATTAGAAATTGCAACCAAGGAGCCATTTTCAAAATACAAACTTGGGATCCCATATCTAGCTTGGTTGAACAAAGAGAATATGGACGCGTAGTTTGGTAGGTTTCTCAACATATTTAAGAAATTATATATTAACATTCCTTTTGTTGAAGCTTTATTGTAGTTGCCCAAATACGCTCGGTTTCTCAAAGAACTATTGTTTAACCAGCACAAGTTGGAGGAGTTGTCCACATTTTTGTTAAGTGAGGAATATTTTATGATCCTTCAGAACAAGCTGCCAGAAAAGCTATAAGATCCAAGGAGTTTTACTATACCTTGCTCTTTTGGTAGTTTGTTGTGTGAGAAAGCCTTAGCTGATTTAGGCGCTAGTATAAATTTAATGCCATATAAGATGTTTAAACAACTAGGTTTAGGTGAACCTCAACCTACTAGGTTGAGTTTTCGATGGGTAGATAGATCGATAAAATTTTGTAAGGGTAAGATTGATGATGTGTTAGTACGAGTAGACAAGTTCATATTTCCTATTGACTTTGTTATTGTAGATATGGATGAGGAGTTGAGGTCCCTTCGATTTTAGGTAGCCCATTTTTAGCCACTACTAGGGCTATTATATAAGTTAGTCATGATAAACTAGTCTTGGAAGTTGGTGCGGAAGAGGTTAGTTTTCTGATATCAAAGTTTTTACGTCACTCTCTAGGACAAGATGACCATTGCTATTTCATTAGTTCATTTCATTCCTCTTTATCTAATTATTGGCAAGAACTGACACGTACAAACCCATTGGAGTGATGTTTGGTATAGGGAAAAACTGCAGATACGGATGATATCCAAGTATCCGAGCAAGTTGAACACCTTGAAGCCTCTAATTTTGTGACGTGAAAACAGATATTTGAGGGGCTTGATCGAAACAACGTGCAAAAATTGAAGACCTCACTCGAGGACCTACTGGTTCTCGAACTAAAGACTTTACTGGATTACTTGGAGTATGCGTTTCTGGCACCAGATAATAAATTACCAGTAATTATTTCATCTATTTTGCAGGATAAGCAAAAGGAGCAACTACTTGTAGTACTCTAAGAGCACAAGAAAGCCCTGGCATGGAATATTTCAAACATTCGAGGGATTGACCCATCTTTTTGCATGTATAAAATTATAATAGAACAAACCAGTCGTTCAACCTAAGTGTCGACAAAACCATAGGATGAAAGATGTAGTTCGCTCTGAGGTAATGAAATTGCTTGATGCAGGTCTTATTTTTCCAATCTTGGATAGTGCGTGAGTTAGTTCGGTACAGGTTGTACCAAAAAAAGATGGAATGATAGTGGTAGCTAACGAGAAGAACGAGGTCATTCATACTCGTACAGTCACTGGGTGGTGTGTGTGCATTGATTACCGCTGACTTAATGGTACTACTCACAAGGACCATTGTCCACTACCATTTATCGACCAAATGCTTGAGAGGTGAGCGAGTCATGTTGGACCAAGATTTGCTCTATAAGGGGGTTGAATAGAGCTAATAGGAATTTGATTCTTTTTGGGGAATTTCATTTGAGACTTGGTGGAATGAAGGAAAGCAACAAAGAATAAAACGATATAGAGTGGTTCAACACTAACCTTGCCTACTCCACTACCTTAGTACCTCTATTAAGGATTTTTAAACACTTCATTAAATATCACTTTCTAGCTATGTGAGAACTCTTTACACATTCACTGTCTAGCTAAGTGATAACTCTTACAACTTCACTTTTTAGCTAAGTGAGAAATCTTACAACTTTACCTTTTAGCTAAATGAGAACTCTTGAATCAAATTACAAAGCTTTACAGACTAAGTACGATAACACAAGGTTGTATGAAGAACAAGAATACAAACTTTGAGCTCAAATAAGGTTTCCACTCAAGGTAGATGTTTTGAATGTTTAGAATGATTTCCTCTATGTTTCTCTCAATGTTTCTCTACCATTTCTAATGTTTATGAAGCCTTAAATACCTCCTCTTGAAGATATACCTGTTACTCACAGGTTGGGTGTCTTTTGGAACATTGGAAGTAGTGATATTTGCTGCAGAGGGCTTTCTGTTCGACTAACATTTTTTCTGGTGACTAATATTATTCTTTTATGGTCGACTAATATTATTCTGGTTGACTAACATCAACTCCGGTCGACAAATATGGTTCTGGTCGAGTAGGGAAAGTTCTAAAAGTTTTTTTCCTTGAATCCAATGTCTAGTTACTCTACTAAATCCTATTTTAGTTGACTAATATTCCTTTGCTTCAAATTGGTCGACTAACACATTTCTCTGGTCGATTGACAATCTTCCCATTGAATTCCAACAGTCATATTCTAACCCATAATGATTGTGTAATATTTCTATTATAATTTCTTTTAGTAAGCTTAGATTTTGGTTTACTAACATCCTTCTTGGTTGACTAACTTGACCTCTTTCCACAACTAGCCTTTAGAAATGAATTTTTGAACTTGCAAACTTCATTTTGGTCAACTAACCACCATCTTAGTCGACTAACAATGTTCTTGGTCAACTAATATGAGTCTGGTCTACTAAATCATGCACCAATCGAGTAAAACTGATTCCAGAATGCTTATTTTAGTTCACAGCTGCACTTGGTCGACTAATCTTCGTCATGCTTGAGTAGAAACATACCCAAAGTCATTTTCGAGCAATAACTTGATTTGATTTAATATTTGACCAACACATATTCAACCTAAATTCTCCAAATTCCTTTTATGCATATTTTAACTCCATTATAAACATAAAATGAATCTTTATCAATTTCATCATTTTACACATTATCAAAACACAATAAGGATCTTAAAGTCAATCACCATTGATCCAATAGGTCATTCATTTCATTGTTTTCTAGATGGTCTTTTTGGTTATTTTCAGTTTCTAATTGCACCGAAGGACTAGAAGAAGACAGCATTCACGTGCCCTTAGACACCTTTGCATACAAACAAATGCCATTCAGACTCTGTAATGCGTCGGCCACATTTTAGCACTGTATGATGGTGATCTTCCATGATCATGTGGAAGACATAATGAAGGTGTTTATGGATGACTTCTTTTTATTTGGTGATTATTTTGAGCAATGTTTACAAATCTGGTACGTGTTTTGAAATGTTGCAAAGACACCAATCTGGTGTTGAATTGGGAGAAATGTCACTTTATGGTCGCCACTGACATTGTCCTATGACAAAAAATCTCCTATTCGAGGATAAAGGTGGATAGAGAAAATATTGAAACAATTGAAAATATAACACTCCCGACTTCCGTCAAAGCGGTAAGGAATTTCCTTGGACATGTCAGGTTTTATCGTCGATTCATTAAAGAATTTTCAAAAATCCCTGGCCAGTGACCCAGTTACTCGAGAAAGATGCTGTCTTTGATTTTAACGAAGCATGTCTATCTGCATTTGAGTTACTAAAAAGTAAATTGATTCATGCTCCCGTTTTAGTGACACCTAATTGGAGTCTGCCTTTTGAGTTAGTGTGCGATTCTAGCCACTTTACGGTAGATGCTCTTCTCAGATAGTGACATGGTAAACATTTTTAGCCTATTTATTAAGCTAGCAAGACACTCAATGAAGGTCAATTAAATTACACCACTATAGAGAAGGAGCTACTCGTTATTGTATTTACCTTTGATAAATTCTATCCATATATGGTTCTTTCAAAAGTTGTTGTTTTCACTGACCATACGACTTTGAGGTATTTATTGAATAAGACAGATGCGAAGCCCAGGTTGATTAGGTGGATACTACTACATCAAGAGTTTGACTTAGAGATCAAAGACAGACGAGGATCTAAAAATGTGGTGGCTAATCATTTGTAACGCCTGGAGGGCGTTACTAACGATCAAAAAACAAAGCTACCACTCAATGATCCTTTTTTTGATGAAGAACTACTGCCAATGGCCGAGGTAATTACCCAAGTTTCATGGTTTACCGAAATTTTTAATTATTTGACAGGTCACATTCTTCCAAAAGAACTCTCGTATCAGTAGAAGAAGAAATTCTTCTCTGATATGAAGTACTATTTCTGGGAAGAGCCCTTTTTGTTTTGTGTCATCATAGATCAGGTTATTCGACGATGTGTCTTTGCTCAGGAAGGGTGGCAAATTTTGAACCATTGCTATTCGGGACTGACTGGAAGTCATTACAACGCCAATCGCACAGCAAGGAAAGCGCTAAAGGTAGGCTTTTACTGGCCCAATTTATTCAAGGACGCGCCGATGTATGTTTCCATTTGCGACAATTGTCAATGCTTAGGTGTTATCTCTCATAACGATGAAATTAGAATGCTGTTATTGTTTGTGAAGTGTTTGATGCATGGGGAATTGATTTTTTGGGTTCGTTCCCTACGTCTTATATTCATAAGTATATTCTGGTTGCGGTAGGGCTATTTGTCAAAGTGGGTCGAGGTGTAAGCCTTGCCCACAAATGATGTTAGAGTTGTAGTGAAATTTCTAAAGTCGTTATTTTCTCATTTTTGGCTCACCTCGAGCAATTATTAGTGACAGAGGATCACACTTTTTAACAACCAATTTTTAAAAACACTTAACAAGTATGGTGTTACTCATAGAGTGCCAACTGCGTATCAACCACAAACTAGTGGTCAAGTAGAGATTACTAATAGAGAACTAAAATGTATTTTAGAAAATTCTATTGAGCGTCATAGAAAAGACTGATCTATTAAGCTAGAGGATGCCTTGTGGGCCTATTGTACTGCCTTGAGAACACCCATAGATTTTACACCATTTAGAAGGCTTGCCACCTCTTGATTAAACTTGAGTATAAGAACTTTTTGGGCCATTAGATCTATGAATCTTGATCTGTCTCTTGCAGGTACGCATAAAAAGTTTCAACTAAATGAGCTAAATGAATGGAGGATGGAGGCTTATGAGAACAGTAAGCTATACAAGGAAAGATCCATGCATTACCACGATCAATGTCTCAAATTTATGAATAACTTTACTAAGGGAAACTACATTCTTCTATACAACTCCCAGTTGAGGCTCTTCCTCGGGAAGGTGAAATGCAGGTGGTCTGGTCCATTTCGAGTGACTCATGTTTTCCCATATGGAAGTGTCAAGGTATATTACCCTGCAAAGGTACTTATTTATTTAACTTAAATCTATCATTTTATTTAATTGAATTCATGTCTGCATGCTTTTATTTAATTAATTTAAATTGAGCCTATTCTTAAATTAAAATCAATTCCTTTATGCAAAATTTTTATTTCTTGTAACACTTTTATATTTTAAATTAAATTTTTAATTCTAGAAAAATTTTGGGGCATTACATCCACAATGAAATCCATAGTGATTTTCTCCTATTTCCACTCTGGAATATCTAATGGTCTCAACTTTCTAGCTAGAGCTTGATGTTTTGCTTTGTTCTGTTGATAAGGTAGACATCTAGCCATAAACTCTGCTATCTCCCATTTCATATTCATCCACAAGTACATATCTTGCATATCCCAATATATTTTAGTACTCCTACGATGTTTTGAATATGGTGAAGAATGTGCCTCAATCATCATACCATCTTTAAGTTTGGCTATGTCGAAAACGCACAACCGTCCTTCGTAGTACATTACACCGTCATCATCTAACCTGTGAGCTGTATTTACCTTTTTTTCATCTTTTTTCTTAATTCTCATCAAATGCTCATCTTCCTTTTGATGCTCAACAATCAACTCTTGCATATGAGGACTCACTCGTGATCCTCAATCAAATTTAACTGCACTCTAAGCTCCTGTAATGCGAATAAAGACTTTGCCTTGTAACTAACAGAATTCTCATTCTCTTTTACTTTTCTTCTCAAAGCATTGGCTAACTAGAAGAAAAGGAAAAGAGAATGAGAATTCTGTTAAATCTTCCTGGGTTGGTAACATCAGAACTAGAGCCTCTACTAACCTCTTCTTCAGCTCCTGAAAACTATTCTGACATCTTTCATCCTAAATGAACGGAGTGTTCTTCTTTAATAAAGAAGCCATTAGTCTAGCCAGTCTTGAGAAATCCTCTATAAATCACCTATAATAATTTGCCATACATAGAAATCTCTGCACCTCCGTTGTATTTTAGAAGCTTCCTACTCCTGTACTACTTTGATTTTACTAGGACCTGGCTTAACACCCTCTACTGAAATCACATGGCCTAAGAAGACCACATCTGCCATCGAGAACTCACATTTGTTGAACTTAGCATACAACTCTTTTCCTTTCAACAACTTCAGCACTATTATGAGATGTGCTTCATGTTCCTTCTTATCTTTTGAATAAACCAAAACATCATCAATGAAAACCACTATGAATTGATCCAAGTATGGCTGAAACAGCTTATTGAGCAAAGCCATAAAAGCTGCTGGCTCATTAGTTAACCCAAATGGCATCACTGTAAACTAAAAGTGACCATATTGAGTCCTGAATTTCGTCTTTGATATAGAACTCTCCTATACCCTTAGCTGCTAATGCCCATACCTCAAATCAATTTTAGAGAACACAGTCGCTTCCCTCAACTGACCAATCAAATCATCTATTCGTGGCAATGGATACTTGTTCTTCACTGTCACCTTATTTAGTTAAACTGCATACTTTCGTCTTTCTTTCTCACAAAAAACATCAGTGCGCCCCAAGGTGATGTACTCGGCCTAATGAATCCTTTCTCCAATAACTCTACTAACTGTCCCTTCAGCTGCTGCAGCTCTACAACTTCCATTCAGTATGGTGCCACTAATACTGGTGCTGCCCCAGTTGATGTCTCAATCCTAAAATTAGTCTCTCTCTGGGGTGGCAATCCCTGTAACTCCTCTGGAAATACCTCAGAATACTCCCTTACTATCTCTACATCCTTCACCTGTAACTTCATCTTATTCAGATCGTTACACAAGCTAAGAAAGCTTCACATCCGTCTCATCAATTTTGGAACCATAACTGCTGAAATCAAACAAGAAGGTTTCACCTTTCGCTCACCTACTAATAACACCTTCCTCTCAGCCTCAACCTCTACTAATAATTCCTTTGCATAACAATCTACCATTGTTCTATTTCTGGATAACCAGTCCATCCCTAGAATAATCCTAAAATCCATCATCTTCAAAATAATTAAGTCTGTCATATATTCTAACTCGCCAATCTCTAGCTTACATTCCTCAGCATAGGCCTCACCATTACTGTCCCTCTTGCTGGCATAGAAACTGCAATTACATACCCCAAAAGCTCTACACTACCCCCTATTTGCTCTACCACAGTCTTGCTCGCAAAAGAACAAGTGGAACCTCGATAAATCAACACTAATGTATCATATGTAAAGATGGAAACTGTACCAGTGATGACATTCAGATTAGCTGTTGCCTCATCTTTGGTTATGGTATAAACACAGGCTTGAGCTGTTATCCCTGCTTGTAAGGCTACTCCACCTCTAGAGGCTACTCCTCCTCTCGAGGTAGTACCATAACTCATCCACCTCTCCCTCGACTACCACTAGTCGATGCAGTTTCTTTATTATCTCCCACACTACTCTATCTGGAGATAACTCCTCCCTGTGACTTTCTCATCTTTTGATAATCTCGAGGAAAGTGACCCAGCTAATGACATTTATAACACAAGGACCTGGTATCTCCATCTGTATGGGTACCTGTGCCTCGGGTCTGAGAAGTAGGAGGCCTGGTGGAATGACTCCTCCCACCTCCTACTCTGCC
This sequence comes from Breynia disticha f. nivosa, assembly GCA_948193385.1. Classification (NCBI taxonomy): domain Eukaryota; kingdom Viridiplantae; phylum Streptophyta; class Magnoliopsida; order Malpighiales; family Phyllanthaceae; genus Breynia; species Breynia disticha. The sequence goes on along the minus strand of CANYCX012446101.1, from coordinate 20,776 downwards.
TCTTGAATGCCTGCAGCCCCCACTTGTACGACGGGATGCTCTCAAATCAGCTCTCTAACATCCCTCTACTGAACTAGAACTTCCAAAAACCTTCTGCCTCTTTTCCTCTCTTTTGTCGTCCTCAGCTAATAACTCCTTTGTTGTGATAACAGTCTCAAGTAGACTTTCATAACTGAGTGTCTTCACAGCAATCCGGGTACGAATATTAAATCATAATCCTCGTTCAAACCGTCTCAAGCAAACTTTCATAACTGAGTGTCTTCACATCAATCTGGGTACGAATATTAAATCGTAACCCTCGCTCAAACCTATCTCTCTTTTGCTGATCTGTGGCTACATCCTTTGGCCCATATCTAAAAAATCTGGTAAACTGTGTCTCGAGTAATTGTCATGTCCTTCGGTTTGAGTTCAAGAAACTCAATTTTCTTCTTTGTCTGGTAAAGTGGAGAAGTATACTTATTTATAACTCTCTTTTAAAAATCATCCCAAGTCAAAGTAAGAGGATCATTCAGACTATTCAGAACCGCTTCCCACCTGTTCCATGCATCCTTTTCTAGAAGTAAAGTCGTATATCTCAATTTCTATTTCAGAGTACACTGTATACGATTTAGGATTTGTTCGGTGTGTCTGAGCCAATCTTCCGCCTCCATAGGATCAGTAGTGCCTTCAAAATTTTTAGCACCCTGCTTTCTTACTTCTCCAAAATTACAATCAATATTCAAACCATGCTAACACCCAAATGCTCCCTGTCCTCTCATCATTTTCTGTACCATCTCTTAGAAAGAAGCATAAGTAGGATCATAAGGTGGTACATTAGCTTGTGTAGGCTGTTGATTAGTGTTGGGTTTTCTAACATATTCTAAACTAATGGTAGCAAAAAACAAATCAAGAACACATTAGAATCCAACCAAGATCTTCACCAAATATAAAGAAACACATATGTATACTCCTAGATGATAACTAGTTGACATAAAAATCAAGACTTTGGAAGAAAAACTCACTCAGTTGATTCCTCTTGCAATGTCGTAGGCTATATGGGCAAACACCAAGTAACTACTGTCTCAAAATACTCTGAGACAACCTTTGTGACACTGAGGAAGAATCCCACACATGATTACTATACAAAACTAACACACAGATTAGTAAAAATGTGTACTAGCACAAAAGAGAAATTTTTTCACCTATTTGTCAATGATCGGATGAGTTTCTTATGAAACGGAAGGCACAACAATGATCAAACTATATGATCAGCCCCTAAATATCACGTCAATCTCTAGAAAAACCCTAAAAATCTCACGTTTGATCTTTAGGTGGAAGTTCACGGTTTTTGGTGGTGTTTAGAGAGACGACCACCACTCATTAAAGAATGCTAGGGTTTTAGTTTTTTTATAAAGAAGAGTTTTGCAAGATTAAACCACTTAAAAATCCTAATCCCATTAGCACTTTGTTTAGTATTTAATTATAATAAAGTTCCTCAAAAAACCACCTTCCAAAAATGTGACTTTAATGTGGATAAATAAACAAGATTTATCTTTTAATTTATCTCACATTATTCTTGTCTTAATTTAAGACAAACTTCCTAAATTTTCTCTGTCTTATCGTCTTACATATTTTTCACTTAAGAAATCATATTTAAAAAATAATCTTTGTCTTAAAATCATGTAAGAAATAATATTTCTCATCCATGTTGGGCCCAATTACCAAAATTGGCCCAAATGCCCGATCTGGCGTAATAGCCGGATGTTTGACCTAAAGGTGAAAAGCTAAAAATGCCCTTTTTAATTTTACGTCATCCATGTGCGATCTGTAGGAATATTTAATGAAGGCAATGAGTTTAATAGGTCATAAATCATAGGCAGTCTCTATTAAGACACTATGATCAAAATTAATAGCTGGTGAGCGCTGTCAACAACCCTACTACAATTCAAATACATCCCTTAACCTTTGATATCTTGATTAGCATAAGGCATGTCGCTAACACCCTTATTTAGTGCTAAATCACTTTTCTTGATCTCTATGAGAAAAATTAATAAGTTCGAATAAATGACCTAATCATTTTATTCAATTGCAGCCACGCTCTTCCCAATCTTGTCTATCAAGCGGCTAGTGATATTTGCTCTCATTTTCGTGAGAGGGTCAATCCCTTCACTCCAGTCCTGCTCTTACTTGTGATTCTTAGTATACCCAATCATACCCATACTTGTCAACATTTTGCGACCACGTTAGGTGTATGTCAAAGTACACTAAAAATCACAACAAGATACATAGTGATTTTCAGTCTAAGGATAATTTTGACATTTACAAATAGTGATCGCTCTCCAAATATAATTCTCTTTATTATACCTATGCACTTTGCTAGATATCCCAAATATCTGTGACCCATAGAACATGATCACCTACAAAGATCATACTAGTCTTAATTCATTTCTATTCCCATAAAAAAAGCGATTAAGGATATTTAGAATGTTAATCTCATAACTTCCAGGTTCTATTATCAAGGTCCTCAACCTTGATACCTCAAGCGCTTAAAGGTTGACCTTGCTTCAAGTTGCCTCCAAACCTAGGATTCGTTTAAATACCAATCTGGCATGAGTTTGTAAGATTCTAAGTGTGAGGGTCAAGTTTTGTGTTTGGGAAGGTCTTAGAAATGTGTATTGAGGTTAGAGAGGATGGGTTTTTGGCTGTGGTCAGCTAGGGTTGCTCAATGGTTCTTTTCTTTCTCTCTTCTTGAAGTCGCTTCTATTTTCAAAATCCTGCCAAGTTAAGACAGTCTTTAGAATGGTTTACCTAAACCGTTTGTCTAATCGTTTTGCCACTACTCAGAACAAAATTCAAAATGCTTGTATGCGACTAGAACGGTTAGCACTGACCGTTCTCCAGGTCGTTCTTGCCTGCGAATTGCATAAGTTTTTGCAAATTTTTGGTTATATTTCGGGGCGTTACAACTCTTCCACCTTAAGAAATTTCATCGCAGAAATTTAATAGTCTAGGTTCTTAAACATATAGTCAAACACACGTACAGGTTACGAATCCATACCTCAACTTAAGAAGTCTCCAGAAAGAGATGTGGATTCTTCTCTTGCATATCGCTCACGACCTCCAAGGTATCTTCCTTAGGTGAATGGAAACTCCACTTCACCTTAACAATCAGAATCACACGATTTCACAGTTGTCAGATCTGTCGGTCTAGGTTCTCTATGGCTCCTCCTTATATGTTAGATCCTTTATAATCTCTAACTCTGGCTCTCTAAGTACGTGACTGGGGTCAGATCGATATCTTCTCAGCATCAATATGTGGAACACGTTGTGAAGTCGAGACAACTCTACTAGTAACTAGAGTTGGAAGGCAAGTGGTCCTACCTTTTTTATGATCCCATACATTCCTACATACCTCGAACTTAATTTCCCTTTCTAAGCAAACCGAATCACTCCTCTCCAAGATGAAACTTATAGAAATACCTTCTGTCCTACCTAACAGACTACCTCATGGTGCTGCCAATAAAAATAGTTTTTATGTCAGTCCTGAGCGGCCTGCATACAACTCTTCACCACATTTACTTTCTCAAGAGTTTACTGAACCAACTCGGGTCCCTCAATTTGTCACAAACCCTCCACATCCCAGTCAGGTGGACTCTGACATCGTCTCTCAAACAAAGCCTCATATGGTGCCATCTCAATATTTTAGTGGAAACAATTATTATAAGAAAACTCAATCAATGACAAGTGGTCATCCCAGTTTCCCCAAACTCGAGTGCACATGCCCTTATCATATCCTCAACGGCAAGTGGCAACCTAGTGCCCATGACATCCTGTAAACTCCTCCAAAATCTGGAAGTGAACCTCGGATCACGATCAGACACAATCGACATAGGGACACTATGTAACCTCACAATCTCTGCCACATATAAGCTCGCAAAGCTTGTCCAAAGTATCATCCAGCCGAATAGCCAGAAAATGTGCCGACTTGGTGAGTCGGTCTACTATCAACCAAATGACGTCATGCTGTCTAAAGGTCCTCGACAAACCCACTATAAAATCCATTGTAACCTTCTCCCATTAGCGGCCTCAACTTCCCTACTGGAGCTTGATGTTCTAACTTGATTTACTGACAAGGCAAGCACCGAGCTACAAACTCTACGATCTCCCACTCATATTAACCCACCAGTACATATCTCTCATATCTTTATACATCTTGGTGCTACCAGGATGTATCAAGTATGGTAAGGAGTTTTCCATCTCCATCAGTCTCTCCTTAATCTCCAGTATGTCGGTAACACACAGACATCCTCTATAATACATAACCTTGTCATCGTCCAACCAATACACTGTTGTCGCCTTCCCTTTTCGAACTTCTTTTTGATCTTCATTACGTGCACATCTTCTTTTTGCCTCTGTGGAATCAACTCTCTCATACGGGGTCTCACCCGTATGTTAGCCAGCATCTCTCCCTCAATCATGTTAAACTGCACTCATAACTCTAGTAATACAAATAAGGATTCAACCTAATAAGTGACCGTATCCTCGTCCTCTCTTCCCTTTCCGTTCAAAGCATCGGTGACCACATTTCCTTTCCTGGATGGTAGTCAATGGTGCATTCATAATCTTTTAGAAGCTCAATTCATCTCTGCTGCCTTAGATTCAACTCTCTCTGAGTGGTTATATACTTGAGGCTCTTGTGATCGGTAAAAATCTGGAAAGTTTCACTGTACAAGTATTGCCTTTGTATTTTTAAAGTGCGTATGATTGCTACCAAATCTAAATCATGGGTAGGCTAATTAACCTCGTATTGTCTCAACTTTCGTGAAGTGTAGGCTATTAACCTTCCATTCTGCATAAGCACACCTGCCAATCTCGCTTTAGAAGCATCGGTATAAACCATAGAACCACCTTCATCAGTCGACAATACAAGACTTGAGCCTCCACTAACCTCTACTTCAGCTCCTGAAAAATCTCCTAACAACATTCATTCCAAATGAAGTGGGTCTTTTTCTTTAGGAGTCTAGTCATCAACCTCGCTAACTTGAAGAAATTTACTATAAATCTTTGGTAGTATCTTGCCAAACCTAAGAAACTACGTATCTCGATCACATTCCTCGGACCCTTCCACACCTAAACTGCTTTTATTTTTCTTGGGTCGGGAATAACAACCTCAGCTAAAATCACATGCCCCAGAAATACTACTTCCTTCATCCAAAAGTCACACTTGTCGAACTTAGCATATAAATGTTTTTTAGGTATCTCCAGCACCTCCTGAAGATGCCCCTCATTCTCCTCTTTGTACTTCGAATATACTAACACATCATCTGTAAAAACCACCACAAAACGGTCTAAGTATGGTTGGAATATCTTGTTCGTGAAAGCCATAAAGGCTACTGGCTAATTAGTCAACTCGTACTGCATCACCATGAACTTGAAGTGGCTGTATCAAGTCCTAAATGTTGTCTTAGGAATGGAGCTCTCCTCCACTCACATCTATCAATAACCCCATCTTAAGTCGATCTTAGAACACTGTCGCTCCCTTTAACTGATCTATCAAATCGTCAATCCTCGGTGGTAGATACTTGTTCGTCACAGTCACCTTATTTAGTTGTCGATAGTCTATGCACAACTGCAGACTCCCATCCTTCTTCTTAACAAACAAGACTGGTGCGCCCCAACATTACACAGTCTGTCGGATAAACCCCTTCTTCAAGAGTTCCTCCAACTGCCTCTTTAGTTCTTGTAACTCCACTTTTGTCATTCTATACGGTGCTAAAAAATGGAGATGGTTTAAAAACAATGCATTGAATCGTCTCTCTATACTACTATTTGTATAGAATTTACAAAAAATACAAAAGTGTAAAGCCAAACTCCTAGGAGCCTCGACCTCAAACAAGTGTATTGCACTGCTAGCTGTCCATAAAAAATAGAGTCCTATGACTAACTATCGACCCTTTGCACAACAACACAATCCACACACATGTCATTAGTTTAATTATTCAGTAAGTACTTTTAATAAACTTACCAAAGTATTTAATTCATAAGTACCGTTTCTTATTATGTTTTACGTATATTATGTGATAGGGCAATTATCCCTACTTAACCTTTATCAAGTCCGTTCATTAATTCAGTCTCATTTAATTCAGAAATTTTCTAGGAAGCACGGGCGTGCTCACGAGCACGTCCCTTGTGTTCTTCAAAGCAAAGACATTGTTTGGCATGAGCGCGTGCTGACCAGCACGGGCATCGTGCCAACACTTTGGAACTTGGATAGTGTTCCAGCACGACCTTCGTGCCTCTCAGCACGAGTTCGTGGCCGTATCTTTCCTTTCCAGTGGTTTTACACGAAGTCGTTCCTGTTGGCATGCCCATCGTGCTGACCCACTTGAACATACGATTCATCCATCATTTAAGGCATTCCAAAACAACAATCACACATAGTTTTCAATAGAGTTCAAACCATAGCATTTAAGCCATACTTGTGAGACTCATTTTTAGGAACATAATTGTTGAATAATCAATTCTTTTTGAAAATGATTTAATAATCAAAAAAATATAGAGGAGAGAGAAAATATAATACATGCATTTTATAAAACTGGGCCCATCAATTTATATACAATGAAAAGTAAATATACGAAAGCTATAAATAGTTTGAAAACAAACTATGATGCATTCAAGATCATGTACAAACTATGTACAAAGGTCAAAAGTCCAAAATGACAAAATCTCAGAGCTATGAATGAACCCCGGATCTCGTGTTGCTCTGGTAAAAAATCCACCACAGTAGTAGAGCCTGGCAACTACCTACAATCTGTATAACATCACAAATCACACAAATACAGGTAAGTATTTTCATACTCAATAAGTGCTTTAACTACACTCACCAAAGTAGTTAATGTAAAAGTAATCGTTATTTAATACGATTTAAATATCTTATGCAATATGGTAAACATCCTTATTAATTACTACCTAGTTCTGTACTTGAATCCCTGTTTAATACAATGTATTTACTTAGGAGGCACGGTCGTGCCTTGTTGAGTACATGGTCTTGCTCATCATGACTTGCAGAATATCTTAGGCACGGTTTGTGGTGCCAAAATTGGTCTGAAGGGTCGTGCTGACTCTCGAAAATGCATATTTCTGTTCTGATTTTAAGGCAATCAACACATAGCAATATTTCCTTAAGGTTATGACTTAACTAAGGCATTGCCTATACCATATCTACAATAAAAACACAATAATTCCTCTTTCACATAGCATAATATCAAGCCAAGATGCTTACCAACCAAAGTCATATCACATAGCAAATTTATGCTTTTAAAATGAAAAAACACTTACATCATTCACACAACAATAAACACAGTAATACTCATCATTAACTAGTCATCTTATTTTCCATTATATCATCTATAACAAGTGAATGAATATATGAATGCACTAATTAATGGAAAATGAGATGCCAATGCAATCACATACAATATGCCATAGGTTTTCCTCTTTTTCCTTGAAATCATGTTTGGCACACAGCTTATAAGAAGAGAGCACACAACTCGTAAAGTTTGCACACAGCTCGTAAGGATAACACACAGTAAAACGCCCTATTCTTAATACCCTTTTAATCATTTACTAATGACTCTTCTTACTATTTAAGTTCATAATATTTAAAAACTTTTCTAATCATATTCAGGTTATATATTATCATTAACCATTGTTCATCATACATACAAATATGTCGTATACTTAGTTTACAGTTGCTCCGTTGTTCACTCAAAATATCGATCGTAATAGTTAACACATCCGTGGATTAAGCTTTGTGTTAAGCTAATACACCCTTATATTCTTTATTATACAAGTTCATACTTTATGTAGAATTTCTATAAAATGGCTATAACCTGGATATACCCGTAATTCAATGTTCCAATCCTTTAAAAACACTCTTAACACAACAATTACTCTCAGGAAATTATCATTAAATCTAGCATTCGACAACTACAATTTTATTTATCGTACTTCCCGCAAGAAGTACTCGAATTCGGAAAACAATTTAGGACTTCTATAAAAACTTTTCATTTCATAACTCGAGTAACACTTACAATTTTCAAAAAGGAATTGCTCCAAAATATATTCAGTTTTACAAAAAGAACTCATTTGATTTCATTTCTATCATGACCTATCAAAAAGTTAGTATGCACTATAATATTCTATACAATGATATGTAAAACCTGCAATTTAAAATCCTAGTGCACAACCCGCCTTTGATTTTTTGTTCTCAAGTATTAGTTGTAAGCAAGCAAAAGACCGACCACCTTCGAGTCAAATCCTCTCATAATCCTGCCCAAACAGGCAGCATAAAATGCGTGAGTCGTGAAATCTCATAAGTAACACTTACCGAAATGGACACCCTTCCTAAACATCTAGCAATCATACATACAATCCTATTTCCATGCAATTGTATTAACAACTTCACACGTTTCACATTCCTGTTTCTAAGTTCTCAAGTTCCTACATACAAAAAGTCGTATATATAATAAAGTACACTAAGATTTGTACGAAATCAACAAGGTACCATGGCGTATTCTTAAACACATGTTTCAATTCGTGGAATATGGATACAAAGGAACATCTTAGAACTCATTTGAACTTAAAACAAATCAATAATATGCTGGTAAGAGGGAAGTCACGAGCATGGTTGATGCAACCACGTTCGTGGCTCCCAAAATCTCCCCTCTAGATTGGCCAGGAAGGCTGCCATGAACGTGACTAAGTCACGTTCGTGGTAACCTGCAATGCGTTGAATTTGGTTCCAGAAAATGTGTCACGTTCATGACACTCATGTGGCAATCCATTTTGGCTTCCAGCGGACCAATCACGACGTGACTAAGGATAGTCACGAGCGTGACTGGCAGCTGAGAACACTCCCCTTGGCCAGAGGGCCAGTCACGTTCGTGACTGGTTAGCCAGAAGGTCAGTCACATTCGTGAATGGTTCTGATCACCACATATGGTGATCAGAATGCCACTCACGTTCGTGACTAGTTCTCATCACCACATATGGTGATCAGAATGCCAGTCACGTTCGTGACTGGCTTCAGCCACGAACGTGGCTAGTTTCCTGCCACTTCTTTACACCAATTTTGCTTCAAACACTTAACGAATTTAACTCCCATTCATGCAAGCAAGTTTTCACCAAATTATCCCAACAAATTCACATCATATAAAAAGCTACTTTGAAAACTCAAATTCTTAGATCATTATACCTCATTTTTAGCCTACATACTCAATCATGTTACACATACACAACCATACACAACCAATATCAAGTCACATTACACATAGGCATCCATATAACACATGTTATCAATCACCTCATTGATCATCAATCTAATTCAATAACCATCCTCACAAGCACATAGTAACTTTACATTTCCTATTATCACATAAGCAACTATATACGCACATGAAGAGCAACCATTTAGGCACATGATGAATGAGGATGCATTTTCTCTAATTCTTTCCTATTTGTGATCTCCCATGATCCCATTTCATTTTCCTTTTTAATTAGAACCCTAGTGCCTCACCTTGACGTTTGCAAACGGGCCACGTCAGCCGGGAGTGTCGGTTATAATAAGAATGGATCCATATAAATTGGCTCACACTATCGGAATTTGCACACACAGTGCCTCACAATTTGGCATGCTCATACACCCTAAGATGTTCGAGTTTTACCACTATGCCCGATGTAGTATGGGATATATACTACCCGTGATTTGTTTTGCTCACCAAGAGCACGTAACCACTCCCTCGTACTTGCTCACAAAGAGCACCCAAATTTACTTTCTCGCTCACACAGAGCTTATTAGTTCAATTTTTCAGTTGCCCACCTAGAGCCTCATGCACGAATGCTTTGTGCCTTATTCCATGCCGCACTTCTCACATTTATTATCCGTCATGTAGTGCCATGCAACAACACCACATAATAAGCATTCACACATGGCCACAATCACTTTTCCACTTAGCAATAATCTCAACAACAACAAGCATTTTAGCATGATCAACAATCCAAGGCTTCCCCCAACAAAATAGCACCATATCTAAACAAGGTTAACACAATATCACACCACACATCAATCATTGCATCACTCATATAAACACTCCACATAAGAATGCAATGACATCAAACATTATCCAATTAACAATCACACATATAAGGAAGGTTGCACTCGCATTACTTACCTCGAAAAATGCGCCTAGAGGTTCCCTTAGGAATGTCCTTCACTGCGATTCACATTCCCTATCAATTACAATTATAATTCCATATTAATATTACTCATTTAATTATACAACATGCAAGATAATTGTCTAAAATATGCATTTATGTTATTAGTTTCAATTTCCCTTCCCACCTACCATCATTAATACCTAAGCAAGCTTAGCTTCACATGTCCCAATATCCATTTCCCTCCATTACAATCAAAACCTCGTAGTTTTCTTTTTTCCCTTTTCCACAACCCTTTAATCCTACAATTAAGCTTCAATCCCAAATTCCTCACAATAACCAATCATTCCAACACTGAAAACATTAATAATAGCTGCCATTTAACCTTACCAAATGACGAAACACTCAAAGAAACCTAATTTTGCAATAACCCCAAACCATCACTATGCAGGGCCATCCTTCACCCAAAAATTTTGAGTGACTATGGAGTTTTAACTATGGAGATAAGGAGAGGAAGAGAGGTTGGCGTGCAAAAACGAAAAGGATGAGAGAGGGAGAGTGTAAGTGGGAGAGGAAGAGGAGGGAAAATTTTTTTAGGGTTTGGCTTTGTGGGTTTGGGCCTAAACCACTATTCCTTTCATATATTTTCACAAAACACGACTATTCCTTTCATATATTCGGGTCACAACCTTCCTGTTTTCTAATCCTCTTCCAATTTTCTAATTTCCCAATCAAAATAAACCCCAATATTTCCTCATAATTATTTTCTTAAATAATCGCGAAAAATTTCTCCGTAATTTTCTAGATATTTATTTAATATTTTAATTAAATACAAATTTTGGGGCGTTACACTAGCAACCTAAACCTCAAAAATCAAATAGATCATAAACAACAAAAAACTCAAATATATACAAATATATGTATATCATCAATCTCAACAAACAAGTGTTCGTATCAATCCACCATAAAACATATCGTATGTACAAGCATAACATGCAACATCACTCAAAATATCCTACGCCCAGCTATGATGAGAATAGAAAAAAGGTCTAGGAGTAGCAGTCGACCCACCTGTCAAATATAAACCTCTATCTCTTCTCTCTACTAGATCCTGAAACCAAAATTTGCAGTTACGTGACTTGTGGGCTCAATGAATAGTCATTAAATTAACTAATCTATCATTTAATCACATAAATCATAATCAATAATAACCATTAAATACAATATAATAAATCGTATACATTCACAAGTATTCATTTCGTGATATATAATGATACTTCTGTAAATTCGTTTCTTTATCATGCAACGTAATCGATTATTTGTACAGTAACATAACAATGTACTGTATAACCCCTCTACAGATATGATCCTATAAAAGGATCCCCCTATAGTATAAACCCCTCTACATATGATCGAGTATTTATCACCAATCCACACCTCATCATATCAACACCATATAAAGTCCATCGTAATCATAATATACAATCATATCTTTCGTACTGTAACGTATTTGTTTTTATTCTCATTTTGCTCGTACCTGTTTGTAGTTCGATAATGTAAATGTATTCTTTCCAATTTTATACAAAGTCCACATTTTATCATTTTATCGCATTTGGTCATAATTCATATATAAATTCGAGAACTTAATCAATATCATATATAAATTTGCACATTCATTATATTTAAGTGAGTTAGACTACCCACTTGTCAACTGAAATACTCAGACCTCTGAGCACTCTAGTGCTGCCCTGATTGTCTGATTTGTCATCCTATATAAACCATATATAAATCTTTTCATAAGATCATATATAACGATAATTATAATGCATGCCCTAAAATTTCATTACTTTTGCTTCTCGTTCTTACAAACCCTAAACCTAACCCTAGAAATTTCTGAATTCATTTTATAACAACAATTGCTAGATTTCAATTTATTCTAAATCAATTCTATTCATTTCAATAATCAATTGAATAGTAAAACTAATGCAATGTATAAAAATTTATGATAAACTTTAGGTTTTACCTGTTTCGACTATATCGCTAGACCCCAGATCAGAATTACGATTGATTTGATAACTCGAATCAATTTCCTTTCCTAAATCTTTAACTCTCTCATTAAATATCTCCTTCTTTCCTCGCCTCTCTCTTTTCCTTTTACTCTCTTGCTTTAAGTTGAATCTTGAAAGATATGCTCGATTCCTTGATCATCCAAACTTATATTTTTTTCACAAAAACAGTTAAATAAGCTCGTTGGACTATGGATTACGCATGGTCGTTCCCACCACACATTTTTTGCTCCCCACCATGTGTTCTTGGTTGATTTGCAGGTTTCTCCTTTTTCTTGGTTAGTTTACATCATCCTTTTGTCAACCTTTTATCAACCTTCCATATACTTATGTCTAATCATTTATTTGTCTTCATTTTATTAAGAAAATTCTTATTTTCATTAACCATTTTACTTATAATATTAATTACATGATTTTGGGATGAGAATGTTACAAATCTTCCCCTTCAAAGAATTTTGTCTTCGAAATTCAATTCTATGTTTCTTTTACCAATATCTATCTTATATGTTTTTATATGCAAATGCAATTACTTATTATAAAAAAAATATACCTATGAAGAGTTGTGGATATTCTTTTCTCATTCTATTCTCTGTTTCCCATGTTGACTCTTCCAGATTATGATGTTTCCAGAGAAATTTAACCGTTGGAATCTGTTTGGCTCTTAGTTATTTCATTATATGATCCACAATTTGTACAAGTTATTCTCTATAGGTTAGGTTTTTTGAAATTTGTACTTCTGATTCTAGTATAACATGGGTAGCATCCAACCCATATCTCTTGAGCACACTCATATGAAAAAATCATGAATCTGTGCTAACTCTGCAGGTATAGTAAGTCTGTAGGCCAAAGGACCAATCCGCTCTATAATCTCATATGGTCCAACGTATCTAGGACTTAATTTTCCTTTATTTCCAAATCTCATTACTCCATTCCAGGGAAAAACCTTTAAAACACCTTTTCACCAACTTCATATTCCATTTCTCTCTTATACTGATCGTAATAACTCTTTTGTGTATCTTGTGTAGCTTTTATTTTACTTTTGATTAGCTCAACCTTTTCAACTGTTTCTTGCACAAGTTCAGGCCCTTCAAATATTTCTGCCCCTTCCCTATCCTCGGTAAATTGGAATTCTACACTTTCAACCATATAGAGATTCATATGGTGCCATACCAATGCTACTATGATAATGATTGTTGTAAGAAAATTCCATCAATGGTATGTACCGATCCCAAGAACCCTAAAAGTACAAAACACAAGATCTCAAAATCTCCTCTAGAGTCTGTATAGTCCTCTCCCTCTATCTATTAGTCTGTGGGTGAAAAGCAGTACTTAAATTCAATTTTGTACCCAGCGCACTCTGTAATGTTTGCAAAAATCTGGAAGTAACTATGGGATCTCTATCTAATAATATAGAAACAGGAATACCATGTAATCGGCTATCTCTCGTATGTACAACTTTGCCAACTGTTCAAGAGAGATTCCAATTTTAATCGATAGGAAATGCACAGATTTGTTCAATCTATCTACAATCACCCAAACTGTGTCTTTACCTGATTATGTCTGTGGTAATCCTATCATAAAATCCATAGTTATTCATTCGCACTTCCAGACTGTATCGATAATGGCTGAAGTTTTCTTGTTGGTGCCTAATGTTCAGCCTTTACCTGTTGACATACTAAACATCTAGATGCAAATTCAGCTACTTCCTTTTCAATGTTGGGCCACCAATAGTGTTGTTTCAGAGTATTGTACATTTTTGTAACTCTTGGATGCATAGCATATGAAGCATTATGTGTTTCATCCAGTATCTCTAATATGATCCCCTCAACATCAAGTACACATACTCTGGATCCAATCATCAATAACTCATCAACCAATTGAAATGGGGTCTCAATACCCTGATCAATTTGTTCAATCATTCTTATACACTCTTCACCTCATTTTTGTGCTGCTTGTATCTTTCTTAATAACATTGGTCGAATCATTAATGTTGCTACTAACACTCCTAATTCAGTTAACTCTAACTTTGTATTCAACCTTCGTAAAGCTATTACGTGTTAGTTGTAAGCTAAATATAGCAACCACATTTTTTTTTCAGAATGATATTCAATTGTGCAATCGTAGTCTTTCAACAACTCTAACCATATTCTTTGTAGCATATTGAGTTCTTTTTAGGTCATTAAGTATTTCAAACTTTTATGATTTGTAAAAATATAAAATGTCTCGCCATACAGATAATGTCTTAAGATCTTTAGAGCAAATACCACTGCGGTAAGCTCTAAATCATGCACTGGATAATTAGTTTCATGTGTTCAGAGTTTTCTGGAGGCATATGCTATCACTTTACCATTTTGCATCAACACGAATCCAAGTCCTTAATATGAAGCATCACTGTAAATGACGAATCCTCCAGTACTCAAAGGAATCGTAAGGACTGGAGCTGTGGTTAATCGGTATTTCAATTCATTAAAAATTTGCTGACATTGATCATTCCACTGGATAAAAACATTCTTTCTCAATAGTCGTGTCAACGGTGCACCTATAATTGAGAACCCCTCCACAAATCTATGATAGTAACCTACCATACCTAGGAAACTATGTATCTCTATAACAGTCTTAGGAGGTGCCCAATTAACTACTACAATTTTTTTGGATATACTGATATTCCCTGTCTGGTATCACGTGTCCTAAGAAACTCACACTTGCTAAATATTGCATACAACTATTTTTCTCGCAAAATTTCCAAAACTATTTGCAAATGTTCATTATGTTCATCGGTATTCCTCAAATAAATTAGTATATCATCTATGAATACAATCACAAACTGATCGAGGAAAGAATGGAATATATTGTTCATCAGTGCCATAAATTCTACTGGAGCATTAGTTAAACCAAATGGCATAACAAAAAACTCGTAATGACCATACTGGGTTTGAAAAGCAGTCTTTGGAATGTCTTCCTGTGGATCTTTAATTGATGATGCCCGGATTTAGATCAATTTTGGAAAACATTGTGGCACCTTGAAATTGGTCAAGTAAATCATCAATATGGGGGCAATGGATATTTTTTTCACTATTACTTGATTAAGTTTGCAGTAATCCATACAGAACCATAATGTTCCATCTTTCTTTATAACAAATAATACACGTGCTCTCCAAGGTGAAACGCTAGGTCGAATAAAACCTTTATCAAGTAACTCTTGCAACTATTTCTTTAGTTCATGTAATTTAGATGGTGCCATTTTGTACGGCTGTATGGATTTGGATGTCGCTCCAGGAATTAACTCAATAGTAAATTCTGCCTCTCTATCAAGAGGTAATCCTGAGAGATCCTTCAGAAACACGTCGAGAAATTAATCTACTATTGGTATTCCTTTAATGTTTTCATTCGTTGTTATTTTATCAACTATATGAGCCAAATGAGCTTCACGTCCGTCTCGGATCAACTTAAAGGCTTGAATAGCTGATATTAGAAAACTAGGCACAATTTTTCTGTTTCCACAAAATATTACTTTGTTTTGTTCTTTAGGTTCAATGATCACTTCTTTGGTATAACAGCCTACTTTAGCTCAATGATGAGCAAACTAATCCATAACCAAAATCAGATCAAACTATATCAAATCTAATAAAATTAAGTCAACTGTCCATTCTGTACTTTGTATCTATATTTTACAATTTCTGTATATTGTATGTACCATATCATTTCACCTAATCAGGTATGAACTCCTAGGCTCTGTGTCAATGTTTCAGGTTTAACTTCTACTACATGTATTATTCTGGGATTTACAAATGAATGTGTAGAACTAGGATCTATCAATGTATAAATAGAAACACCGAATAAATGTAACTCACCAGTGATAACCTTAGGGGCGTCTGCTGCCTCCTATCGAGACATCGTAAAAACCCTAGCCTGTCCCTGAGTTTGAGTACCAGAGGATCCTCTGCCTCGGTCAGACACTAAAGTAGAAGTAGATCCTCTACCCCATCTTCGAGTACCACTAGTTGTAGCCATCAGATCACTACTATGAACAACTGTTAGTACCTGAGAAAAATCTCTCACTATCTCTCCTCTAGCTCCTCTCTAAAGATAAGCTCTCGCAAAATGTCCCTACTAACCACATATATAACAACCTCTTGTCAACATCATACACTCACTTAAATGAAACCTCTGACAATGTGGGCAAGTTAGTCTAGTAGGTCCTGACACCATCGACGAGTCCCCATCCTAATTCTCTATCTCCATAAGCTAGGTAAAAAAATGGTCACGATCAGCCTGTGGTAAATCCTCAAAATCCGGTATGAGTAGGGGTAAACTCAGTCCTCTTACCTGGTCTACTAAACTCTCCTAGAGCTACTCCCCTCTACTGTTTACTATCTTTTTCTTCATCATCATCGTCACTGACCTTAAAAAGTTCTTCAGCTCTAATCGCTACATCTCTCAGCACCGTATACTCACTCGTCTCTATTTTAGGGATTTGTTTACGAATTTTCTTATTCAGGCCATCCTCAGATAATCTACATTTATCCCTTTCAGTCATAATATAGCTCGCAACAAAGTGTGATAGCTGAGTAAACTATAACTCGTACTCAGTTACAATCATCTTTCCCTGATTTAGAGCTAAGAACTCTTTTCTTTTTGCATTTAGATATACCTCTGGTAAATACTTCTTCCTAAACTCTTGTGAAAAATCCTCCCAAGATATAACTCGCAGAAACTCCAAAGAATGAGGAACTGTCTTCCACCATTCATACTCATAAGCTTGCAATAATGATACAACAAACTCTAATCTGTCCTCTATACTCGCCTACACCATCTCAAAGACTTTGATAATCTGATCCAACCAGTCCTATGCCAATCATGGATATATGGTACCACTGAACTCTACAGCTCCCAACTTGTTCAATTCCTTAAAGTTTTTTGCTCTAATATGATAATCTGTCAAAGGTGGATCTCTGTACATAGGATAGTAAAGTGGGGGTGGTGGATAAGGATAAGCTAGTCCATACTACAGATAATCAAGACCATAATATGTATCTCTGATCTTGTATGTGCTAACTATACTATAGGGTCTACTGCTTTCTCTCTCTCGTAGTAGGATGTCTAGGCTTTAGCATATATATAAAACAAAATAAAACTAAATAAGCACACATTTCATACAATAATGATGCAAATGGAATCACAAATAACATATCAATAACAATTCCAGGGATCATATTTCTACTCTGGTACCAAAATAAAACGTCCTATTCTTATTACCCTTTTAATCATTTACTAATGACTCTTCTTACTATTTAAGTTCATAATCTTTAAGAACTTTTCTGATCATATTCAGGTTATTCATTACCATTAACCATTATTCATCATACATACAAGTATGTCATATATTCAATTTATAGTTGCTCCATTATACACTCAGAAAATCGATCGTAATAGTTAAAACATCCATGGATTAAGCTTCGTGTTAAGCTAACACACCCTTATATTCTTTATTATGCAAGTTAATACTTTACATAGAACTACTATATAATGGCTATAACCTGGATTACCCATAATTCAATGTTTCAATCCTGCGAAAACACTCTTAAAACAACAATTACTCTCAGAAAATTATCATTAAATCTAGAAACACACACCTCAACAATCAAATAGATCTCAAACAACAACAAACTCAGATATATACATATATATGTATATCATCAATCTCAACAAACAAGTGTTCGTATCAATCCATCATAAAAAATATCGTATGTAAAATCATAACATGCAACAATGCTCAAAATATCATAGGCCTGGCTCTGATCAGGAGAGAGAAAATGGTCAGGGAGTAGTAGTCGACCCACTTGTCAAATATAAACCTCTATCTTTGCTCTCTGCTAGATCCTGAAACCAAAATTCGTAGTTGCGTGAGTTGCGGGCTTAGTGAAGAGTCATTAAATTAACTAATCTATTATATAATCATATAAATCATAATCAATAATAAACATTAAATAGAATATAATAAGTCGTATACATTCACAGGTATTCAGTTCGTAATTTATATAATGATACTTATGTAAATTCGTTTGTTTATCATACAACGTAATCGATTATCTGTACAATAACATACAATACAGATATGATCCTATAAAAAGGATCCCCCTCTACAGTATAAACCCCTCTACATATGATCGATCATATATCACCAATCCACTCCTCATCATATCAACACCATATCAACATCATATCACGTCAATCATAAATGCAACATACAATCATATCTTTCGTACTGTAACTTACCTATTTTTATTCTCATTTTGCTCGTACTTATATGCAGTTCGATAATGTAAACGTATTTGTTTCCAATTTTATACCAATTCCACATTTTACCATTTTATCGCATTTGATCACAATTCATGTATAAATTCGAGCACTTAATCAATATCATATATAAATTTGCATATTCATTATATTTAAGTGAGTTAGACTACTCAAATGGCAACTGAAATACTCAGACCTCTAACTCTCTCACTAAATCTCTCTTTCTTCCCTTGCCTCTCTCTTTTCCTTTTCCTCTCTTGGTTTGAGTTGAATCTTGAAAGTTCTGCTCGATTCCTCGATCATTCGGACTTATTTTTTTTCCCAAAATAGTCAAGTACATGTGGTGGATTGTGGATTACGCGTGGTCGTGCCCACCACGCATTTTTCACTCCCCACCACGTGTTCTTAGCTATTTTGTAGCTTTCTCCTTTTATTGGTTAGTTTACATCACCCTTTTATCAACCTTCCATACGCTTATGTCTAATCATTCGCTTTTCTTCATTTTATTAAAAAATTCTTATTTTCATTAAGCATTTTACTTATAATATTAATTACATGATTTCGGGATGAGAATGTTTCTTTTCAAGTTCACAGCACATAGCAATTATGAACTTCAAAGAAAGATTATAATCATATCATATAACACATAGATCATAACATCTCTCATAGGAACAACATAGGCAATAGCTATCAATTTCAATTCATGCCTTTCACATAATTCATAGTACAAATGCACATAGCAACATGAGCAATCAAAGGCATATACCACAAGTCACATAGCACATAGTATACTTCATATCATTATTAGCATCCAAGCTAATACACATAGTAATCATAGTACATAAATCATTTAAGGCAAAATTTTGCTACCATCTTAACTTATTTGCATCATTACAAAGTATGAATTAACCATACAGATGCAAGACATACAATGGTAAGTGTAAGCGACACTTACCTCGATAAATACGTAAAATTGACCTCGGGCTCAACTCTAATCCAAGGTCCCTGAATCGCTTCCTATACAGAAATCATCAACTAAGGCTATTACTAATTCATTTAATAACTACCAAACTCAATTCTAGCCTTTATAAATCTCATTCTCAGTTTCCTCAGTAACTTTCCTAACCGCAAAAATCCCATACTTTCACTCTAATATCCTTTTAAGCATACTAAAACATTAACATGAGTTTAACTAACTCAATTTCAGTTAACTAACCTAAATCAACAATTAAAAATAGTTCAATTCTCTCAAGCACTCTAGGAAGGTTTTTCTAGGGTTTCTCGTAAGTTCTCTCAAGTTTTTGTTCTGGTAGGAAATGAAACAGTAATCAGTCGGTGTTCTAACGCCCTAAAAAAATATCACATAAATTTTGTAGAAACCTGTTCAAAAAATAACTGTGAACGGCCTTGGAAACGACATGGGCATGTCATTCCATAAACCGTTCCCATACTATAAACAGAGGGAAAACAGCATGGGCATGCCATTCTGTATAGGAGAGAATGGCCAGTGAAACGACATGGGCATGCCGTTCCACAGTCCATTTGGCCTACTGGCAGACTCAATTAAAATGCATGTTTTGTCAAGAAAAGAGAGAGAAAAACATTTTAAAACAACCCCAACTTATCCCAGCCATTCGCCCTCGGCCCCAAACCCTAGAAACACGATTTCTTTCATTCCTAACTCCAAATCCTAACTTCCATACCTCAAAATCCGTGCTCTTGTGAAGGAAACACAAGGGAGATGAGTTTTAGGGTTTTACTATGATTTATAACGAGGTAAGCTTGGTTTATCCAAAATTTTTTGTGTGAAAATGAATGGAAATAATGGGTTTTATTGGGCTGTTGTCGTAGTATGTGATTCTATAAGCCTTACCTAAAAACATAGGATTTGGTTAGGATTAAAGAATTAGGGTTTGTGGGAAAATGGGTGTTTTTGTGGAAATAGGAGTGAGGGTAGGAAATTGAGGTTGAATTTATGAGTAACGAGTAAAATGTGATTGTATGTGTGTGTAGGTGTTGAGATTCAGAACCCGAATTGAAGGTCGAGAGACAAATTTGTGCTTGGAAACTAGAGGTAAGTGTTTTTAACACTTGCTAATGATATGTTAACTTGGTTTTTGTGTTTTATTTGCAGTTTAAGATATGAGATTGCGATTACGACGGTATGAATGTTGGTTTAATGTAATGTGGTAGGTTATGGATAGTGCTTTGATATATAT
>CANYCX012446003.1:0-10331 GCA_948193385.1 Breynia disticha f. nivosa | reverse complement strand
CACAACTAGCATAGAATCTCTTGAGTATCTAGTATAGATTGTTCTATCAAGGTGTGACTTGAGCCGGAATTTAAGTTGAGATTGTAAGGTAACTTGAGCCGTAAATCAAGCTTGTAAGAATTTCTCACTAAGCTTCAAAGTGAGGAAATAGCAAGGTGATTGTCAAAATCCTAAGTGAGAAACTTAGGTAGTGGAGTAGGTATTCAGACCGAACCACTCTATATCGAGTGTTCTTCTTTTGTGTGTTGTTCTTTCTGCAAAAAAATCTGTGTTTAAGCCTAGCTCTATTCAACCCCCCCTCCCTTTCTAGAGCTAGTTTTTATCTAACAGACATTGATTTTTTATAAATATCCACAAGATATCCACAAAGCATCCACACATATAATAAATATTCACAACGCATCCACAAAGTATCCACATATACAAACCGTCCACACCTATTGTGTCATTGAAAACCTTAGCCGCCAGCCTATACAGAGCTTATCTAAAGATTATCCACACTCCATCCACAACATTTTCACAAATTGTATCTTTTCAATTTCACAATAAAAAAATGTACTCTCACTTTTTTATAATTTCAAGATTTAACAACTAAATTATCCACAACACTTAAGTTTAATGAACTTCTTCTTTAAGCATCACCGACATAGGAAGCGAAATGCGACCTCGAAAATCTACTGGCTTATTTTGGCAAAACTCCAACACCAATCCATTTATACTCGTATTCATACCTTATGTTAAGAAAAGCAATGCCTCAATAATATATTTGAACTTCACTTTATTATTACTGGACAATTAGAGCTACTGCATTTAGAAGATAGTAAGTCTGCTAGGTAATAGATTTCAAATCAATAGTGTATCCTTCCATCTAATTTCCAACGGAAGCTTTGAATCACCTTCCATCTAATTTCTTTACAATTGAAGAAGGTGCGTCTCACTTTTTGCTTATGAGTTATAATAGTAAAGAAAATGAAACTGAACCGAGAGGAAAGGGAGAGTCATATTTGCAATCTTTTGATTGCAGCGGACGACTTTCTTTCTAGGAGTGGGAGAAGGACCTCAGAGGCAGCTGACACAGCCACAAGATCTGGTGGTTCTTCAGCCAGAGAGGAGCTCACGGTAGGGGTGAGTATGGGCGGAGCCAGAGAGGGAGGACAAGTATAAACTGAAACATGAGCCAAAGGAGAGCTCAAGGGAGTGGAGGCTAGTGGAGAAGTGGGAGGAATTATGTCTCAAAATTATATGGACTGATATTACTGAAATAAATTTGAAAATATGTTATTTGAGGAAATTGTTTAAATTGGTGAATAAGTTTGACAATATGTTATTTGAGGAAATTGTTTAAATTGGTTTGATTAGAAAAAAAGTCTAAACATTTATGATGGTGTTTATGTCCTTTTCCCAAACTTTCAAGCCACTAAATAGGTGACAATGTTAGTCATAAGCTCCAACCGAAACTACACGTTGGTTAAAATAATCTGATTTTTGTTCCATGCGTTTCAATTTCAGCTAACCAACTGTGGCCAACTCATTTTCCCAAAAAATTTCCATATCATCATGACCTAAACTTGGCCTTCCTTCACAAAAAGTGTGGCATTGCCTATCACAAAAATCACCATTTTATAACATGACAATATATTTCTTTTTTTGTTTTTCATTCTTAATTTTATGCCATTTGGCCTGTCACATGAAAATCTAACCGACAACTGAGAAGAACAAATTGTGATTGTGGCTGCAGGTTGGAAATTAAATGTTTTGCCCTAAAACTATATATAGATCATTTACTTTTTTTATAAAATCCTAAAACTTCAACACATTTTCCAAGGAACATCTTAAATTAACAGTGGTTGTGCTCAAACTTTTGACCAGGCATTTATGAACTCAAGAATCTTCAGATTCAGGACTGCAAAATCCCAGGTTTGATCTTCTTCTTCTCTTCAATCTTATAACTCCAAAAATGTTTCTTTTGCGCTTCAATGATTGAACCATGCAATTATAAGTCTCTTTTTGCCTTTATTTTCACGAATTCTCTGAAACGAATGTGCATTGAATTGAGTGGTAAAAGAAATTGATGAGTTGCAAAAATAAAATGATGAAAGCAAAAAAAAAACAATATAATTAGGGTTGAAGATAAATATTTGTTAACTCTTTTATTTAATTTCAACTTTCTCAATATTTTGAAAGAATTCACATCAAACTATGAAGTAGGAACAATTCATATAAAATGAAATTCAAAGGTTTTCATATACTTTTACGTGAGAATTTTTTTTTGAAGCGAAATTTTTAATTATTTGAATTGATTATAATTAACTTTTTTTATGTTTTATTCTTCATTAAATATTGTTGGCTAATTAGTTTAAATAATTATAATATACAATACTAAATAAATGAAGTGTATTTGAAGTAAACTAATTTGAAAAAGGTAGATAGTCTCATTTATTTTTAGATATTAAAATAATATTTTTGTGTTAAATAAAATAGATAAGGAAGCATAATTTGTGCTAGTCAATGATCACTAAACTAACCCAATATTTGAATAATGTAAACCCAACAATAATTTATCTTAATTTTGGCAAAGCGAATTTGGTTAGCACTTCTTTGTCACTCAAATCCATGTTAGTTTAGTATAATTAATGGTGGCATACCTCGTTTTGTCTAAATTAGAAAAAACGAAAATTAGCATCTCCATTCATCCGTAAAACTACATTTCCAAAAGTGTACAATTTCAGACAAAATTATTTTTGACACTAAAACAACAAATTAAAAATTATTAATTCGCTAATTTTGAGGAATTGCTAAACTTTTTTCTTCCTACATTTAGAACTTATAAAGTCCACAAAAACCACATGCAGTAGTTTTCACGTAGAAACAATGCATGATTTTCTTCCCCAAGAAAAAATTTCGACTTTTTCATTAAAAAAAGCGAATTCAACTATGGCTGCACTTTTATCACACTAGTATTGACGGTAGAGATATTACCACAGAAATAACTTAAGAACGAGACTCTGAAGATCAGCCGATAGCGGCGAAGGTCCGTACGTCCGTCCGTCCTTACAAGGTGTAATATGAAACTTTAGTTCTATTTTTTGTTGAATAATTTATTCATGCATCTGTTGAATCCATCAGATAATAAAGGAAGAAAGTAAGAAGGTGCATTTCGTGCCCTAAGGCACATTTCAAGAGTTTCCTTCACTGTTATAATCAAAAGGTAAAAAAAGCAAAGATGAAGTTCGGGAAAGAATTCAAATCACAAATGGTTCAAGAATGGCAAGGAGCATACATGGACTACTCCTATCTAAAATCTCTGCTGAAAGATGTAGTGCGCTCAAAACATAGACACATACCTGTAACACCTAGAGTTGAACCTTCACCTGGGAATTTGAAGAGGAAGATGACATTGTACAGAGCCTTCAGCGGGCTTACATCCGGAGTCGGAAGCAGAAGTGATAGTCCTGAAGATGAAGCAATACTTGTTAATGCCGAGCCTGGAGAAGAAGATGGTGAAGGTTACTGGACAACGTTTCTGAATGCAGCAGATGAAAGTGGAGAGAGTGAGCTTGTTTTCTTTAAAAAGCTTGATAATGAGTTAAATAAAGTTAACAAGTTTTATAAGAGTCATGTGGATGAAGTAATGATAGAGGCTGAGAATTTGAGTAAGCAAATGGATGCTTTGATTGCTTTGAGGATTAAGGTGGAGCTTGATGGAAGTTATTTTAATGATTTTTCTCTTCATCCCTCTAATTCGACAAAAAAAGGTTACCAACTTCTTATCACTGCCTTCAATTTAATCTTTTTATTTCTTTCGCCATTATCAGTTCTTGTAAGAACACCATTCTGTGGAATTAGTACTAAAGAAATGCGTTTGTACTGGTGAAGGATCTCCATGTTTGGGTGTTATAGAAGAAGTGGAGATGTGCTATTCGGGGGATTCTGAAAGTACAAGCACAGGAAGCAAAGATGAGATGTCCATAGGAAGGGAATCCACAGTAAGCCATCTGGATGCATTGGGGATCAGACCACCACCATTAGAAGTGTTAGATCATGTAAAGATTAATGTACAAGCATCAACACCAGTATCAACAATGATGAACATGGTCTTTAATTCAAAACAAGACTTGACATTCAGCAAGGAAGAGGTTAGAAAAGCAGAAGAAACTTTGTCCCAGGCTTTCATAGAATTTTATCAGAATCTTAGATTTTTGAAAAGCTACAGGTGATTTTGTCGCTGGACTTTCTTTTGTATGTTGGATTCAAATAAGAAACAAAAACTGATTCTTGTTAATGGTGGAATTTTCAGCTTCATGAACCAGTTAGCGTTTGCGAAAATTATGAAGAAATATGACAAGGTACAGTGGTTTCTACAGCTTTATCACTTTAGTTTCAACTGAACTAATTAATCTAATAATGCAGATCACTTCGAGGAATGCTTCAAAAGTGTATATGAACATGGTGGACCGTTCTTATTTAGGAACTTCTGATGAGGCAAGACTAATTCTTCTGCAAGATTCTATTCCTTCAGCATATGAATTTATTTCCAAAGCTGAATAGTTTTCTTTTACAGGTTTCCAAGCTCATGGACAAAGTGGAGACCACCTTCATTAAACATTTTTCGAATGGGAATCACAGCAAAGGAATGAGCAGTTTAAGACCAAAAAAGAAGAGAGAAAAGCATAGATATACCTTCTTACTGGGTAAGATCAAACAGAAAAAATTATGAAATTTAACAGAAAACCGTTTGACAACTATAATTTTACTTTTTGAAAGATGATTTTCATGTTATTTTTTACACCAACTATTGTTTCTTCTGATATCTATACTTTCAGGTGTATTTAGTGGCTGTGCAATAGCACTTATGATTGCTTTAACTGTAATTATTCGTCTGAGAGATGTTCTTGACAGTGCAGGCGGTCCAAAGTACATGGAAAACATATTTCCACTCTACTCGTAAGTCCAACGTTGTCCTGCATAAATGGTGATGTTGAATAAATGGTGATATTGAATTCACAAAATGTATTGCAGGTTTTTCGGGTTCATTGTATTGCATATGATGTTATATGCTGGGAACATATTTTTCTGGAGACGATATCGAGTGAATTATCCATTCATATTTGAGTTCAAACAAGGAACAGAATTAGGTTTCAGAGAAGTCTTGCTTCTCAGTTCTGGTCTTGCAGTACTCACACTTGGTGCAGTGATGTCAAATTTGGAAATGGAGATGGAACCCAGAACTAAAAGCTTTAAAGCTCTCACTGAACTAGTCCCACTAGGTTTACTCATTGTATGCTTCTATATACATTCCTTCAAACGTCACTTTCTGCATATGAATTGTATGAAGAATAATATAACCTTGTGTTTCTGTGCTGCAGCTACTGATTCTTATATTTATCTGTCCTTTCAACATCTTATACAAATCGAGCCGCTACTTTCTTCTTAAATGCATTTTTCGCTGTATATGTGCTCCTTTTTACAAGGTAATAGGACTATGAAATCAACCAAAAATCAACCAATCTCTTCTTTGGATGATACTTATCCTAAAATTTGTAATTTCCTTTCTGCAGGTCTCTCTTTCGGATTTTTTCTTGGCAGATCAGTTTACAAGCCAGGCGGGTTTCACACGATATTCTTCTACTAGAATTTTCTAGTGGTTTGTTATGTACGATCCTGACGTTTTAATTCATCTGTGTTTAGGTCCAAGCTTTAAGAAATTTGGAATTTTACATCTGTTACTACGGTTGGGGAGACTTCACTAGAAGGACAAACACATGCAAAAAAAGCTATGTTTATAATTTTTTTTATTTCATTGTAGCAATGATCCCATATTGGATGCGATTTCTTCAGGTATATCTCCAAAGAAATTACTCTTCGCCACAAAATTCATCTTCTTGAGTTCTAATCATTTACCATTACTGACAATCTACAATCCTTACAGTGCATTCGCCGTTTAGTTGAGGAGAAAGACTCCAGGCAGGGCCTGAATTCGCTTCGATACCTGTCAACAATATTTGCTGTAAGCATGAGGACAAGTTATGATATGAAAAAGGGAATGACATGGAGGATCTTGGCCACGATTTCAGGTGTTTTTGCAACCTCATTTGGCATATACTGGGATCTTGTAATCGACTGGGGTCTTATTTGTCCAAACTCTGTAAATCCATGGTTGAGAGACAAGCTTGCTGTACCAAACAAAAGTGTTTATTTTATAGCCATGGTAAGAAAAACAAATCCTACTGATCATTCCTTTCGCCTGCATTTTCACTTGATGACTAATGGTTACTGGCAGGTGGTGAATTGTTTACTAAGACTTGCTTGGATGCAGTCTGTGTTGGACATTACAACTATTCCTTTCCTCCACAGAACAGCTTTTACTGCAGTCATTGCAAGCTTAGAGATAATCCGTCGAGGCATTTGGAATTTTTTCAGGTCTGCTATACAATTGTTTTTCATCTTATGAATTCTATGCTTTATGTTTTCAAATAACAAAAAGTATCGATCAGGTTGGAGAACGAGCACTTGAACAACGTGGGAAAGTATCGTGCAGTTAAGTCGGTACCATTACCATTCTACTATGACGATAAAGATGATGATGCGAAGCAAAGTTAAACTACAAGAAACCTGATGCAGTCTTTCCACACAAAATCTTGAAAATGTAGTTTTCCTCCTCAATTCTTTTGTATATATACTGGAGCAAGAACGAAAATTTACATGTTTTCGGTTTGTAAAATGTACAATACATAACAGAAAGGAAAACACATGCACAAGAAATTATATGCTCTAAGGATTTGGATTTTGGTTAAACATTGTTGTGAAGAACAAACTATTCAACTTCTGTCTGTTAGTAAATTCTACTTTCACAAAAAAAGAACAAGAAAAAAGTGATAAAGCAACTTACAGTAACTGGAGATGCAAAGGCTGTTAGCCAGAACGGCCATCATCTTGTTCTGAATCATCTCTGGCTTGAAATGTGAGTGGAGAGCTTGAAGCTGAGTTTTCGGCAGTTACAGCACCAGTACTATCATCGCAATGGCTCTTGAATGAAAATGACAATGGATTGTAGGTAGAGCTGGCTTTCTGTAGACCTCTTATGGCTTTCATAGCTGCAAGTGTGCTACGATATATATACATTGTTTCTTCCCCGAGGTTGGACGGTGTCTCAGCCTTTGTATTTGTTGGTGGATCCGACCGGTCTTGTGAATTGCTTGTGGTCTCGATTACTTCTGCCTCCGATGGAAAGAGTAGCTCCAGATTTCCCTCGCAGTCTCGAACTAACCTTGTTAAAGGTTCTGTCGTAAAGAACGGCTGCTGTAGAACAAGTTGTGTAAATGGTAGATGCAAAACTCCTCCCGTTCGTTTATCATACTTCTTTAAAATCTTAACTAGCCCTGTTAAAGCAGAAGATTGAATGTTTCTTAAGAAGCAGGTGAGAACTCAGTTAACTGACTGAATATATATACGAGGGAAAATGGTATCACTTGGCTATTCTCCAGCTCACCTGCAAAATTCAAGGAACTATAATTTTTTAGGAGAACCATCTGACCATGAATCGTAACCAGATCTTTGCGAATATCCATCATTTCGTCACTAAATTCACTCTCTGATGTAAAAACTCCATTTTTGCTTCTTCTTTCTTTCAGAGACTCAAGTCTTTCCTTCAGCTCCTGTTTATATTGTATATTAGAGATTGCACAAACACATTACTTATCTTTTGTTGAAGTAAAATATGGATTCTACAGTCAGAAGCCACCAAAAAGTTTCAGCAACCAGGCATTTCGATTTTACATACTAAATAATTCAAATGTTCATGCATCCGAACTCAACAAGGACAATGCACTTCAAGCATAAAGGGATTATAGTGAGAACACATTAGAATCCATGCAAAAACATTACCTCCTGCTCATTTAAACAAATTTCCATTTATTATATTTATTTCCAGTGAATCATCTCCCTTTAATCCCAATTCCCAATGCACTAATATCAAATGCATTAGGAACTTAGAACTGGGACCCAAATTCCAACATTGGTATTTTCTGATTCCGCATCAAAATGATATTGGTGACATAACTATAAGATAATCCAGAGAAGGTCTCAGCAATAGGAGATGGTGTAATCCATAAGCAGGAGCTATTGAAATTTGAATGGAAAGGTGAAGGTCACTGGTTACAACTTCTAAAGGGATCTTTATTCTTTTCTGAGTGCCCATGAGCTCTTTATCTTTCCAAGTACAATGGCAATAGCTAACAAAATTATATTGTAAAAGCCTTGGCCAAAAAGTTAATGTAAAATCTTTAACCATATAAAGCCCACTTTTCACAATCAAACTGTAAGACTTGTATCTTCTCTTGAATACCCCATGCATCAAATTCAAGTATCACTCACTGAATGCAAGAGTGACTCACTTAAAAAGGAGAAACAAAGAAAAATGAGGTCACGTAACAACAGAAAAATTAAGTCAATGATACATTCTTTATCATCTTACGATGTAAAGACATTGCAGTTTTTTTTTAAAACAATTTACTGAAGTACAGAAACATATAAACCCATCCAAAATATTGAATAAGCACATTTTGCTATAAAAGTCTTGATGTACGCTTGGCTTGGTGCACACAAAGGCTGTTTGTTCCTTTAAAATGCTAAAGAAAAGAAGACGATTACCTCATACATAGAAAAACACATACCGTCTTATTGATTATAAAAAAATATTAAAAGAGAAATAAAAGAGCAGTAGCTATAAGGCCATTCTGCATATATTTTCTATGAAGCATAAAAAGTCGCCTAATTAGACAGATGATGCTTATCACTATATAAACAACTAACTTTACTATACACATACCAAAGAACCTTAAGCACATCACAGTAATCCAGATAACCTTGTTTTGCAACCAAGGTAGCCCAAACTTAGGTATTGGCACAGCTTTACAACAACGCTCTTGTCCAACAAAGATATGGATTTTCAATACGACATGAACCAATAAAGTCTAAACGAAATTATTATGCGGCAGTCCTACAGGGCTGATCAAAGTTGCTTGAAAGTTTTATTAATTGGGAAGAACGAGAAGGCAATTACTTAAATTCACTAAACTCAATGCTTATTGACACGTAAAATGACCTATTTCAACTATGATTAAGGTATAGAAAATAAGAACAAACAACTTGAGGTTAGCAGCTCAGTCAGTTACGAGCGTACTGTTGACATTGAAAGTTGCAACCAGGCTTTTTATACAAGAATAAAGTATGCTTCTTAAAGTTCTCCAATTGGCCATCGCCACCAAGCAAAATTAAAGAGATCTCATAACAATTACAAGCTTCTCACAAGGCCATATGCGAATTCAAAAGGAAACAAGAAATAATTATTCCAGACTTATTATTTACCATCTTTTCACCCTCTTACTTATTATTAGAGTGCATCTCAGACCAGTCTTCATTTGAACATGTAAGAATCATTTATAAAAGAGAAGCAATCGTCATGTTCAACCTAATCTACTTGAGCATAGACTTGGCACACAAAAACATTAGTTAAAGCTATCCAACTTAAAAACCATTCAATTCCACAATTTTCTTACTGATATTTACTAAACAAGCCAATCTATCCGAAACGGCTCCTTGAACCACAGCTTGATCTCCAAAAGTCGCCACGTCTACTCCATTCTTACAACTAAGTTAAACCCAATATATTTACGACCTTGCCTTCCTCATTACGTTACTTATGCGCTCAACAATCCATTCATATACAAATTCAATTTCCCAGTTCTACTTCCCATCATTTCCAAGCCTTAAAACTCCATGAAACAAATTAAGCTAGAAAATTAGCCAACTTTGATCAACCCTCATTTCTTCTCGATGAAAATAATACCACAAATCCCAATACAATCAAACTTGCCATTGAACCACACACAATTTGTAACTTTATCAACATGCATACGAATATGCAGGTCCGACAAAAACTAAGAAGAAAAGTTTAAAGGAATGGAAAGAACCTGAAGGCGAATAACAAACTCTTCTTCCTTATCAACATAAAATTCACTAAACTTGTGAAGCTCTTCACTGAGGATTCTAAGAACCAATCTTGAAGAAGCAACAAAGGATGATTGTGAGAAGTGGGTGCGGATAAAGGGAAGTGCTTGAGGAGTTTCTTGAGAGGTTTATAGCACAAAAACTTGTCTCTCCACTCTGGAATAGTTTCCTCTAAATGGGTTTTGAACTCTTTTCCAAACTTCATCACATCTCATCTGGGTTGGCTGTATTTGTTTTTCGTTTCTATGATGTGGATGCAGATAATTTCTAACTGATCTCTCTTTGTTTGTTGTCATGAAATGAAAGAGAGATTGAAAAAAAAG
>CANYCX012445671.1:0-11508 GCA_948193385.1 Breynia disticha f. nivosa | reverse complement strand
CACTTATACCACTAAGTTCCTGGCTCGAAACTACGATTGATTTGATATCTCAAATCACTTTCTTAGCTTAATTTCTAATTTAGACTCAATTATACGATAACTTCAATATTAAAACTCGTAAAAATTTACGGTAAACTTCGAGTTTTACCTATTTCGACTATACCACTGAGTTCTCGGCTTGAGATTACGATTGATTCTATATCTCGAACTCGTTTCCTAGCCCGAATATACTCTTTCTCTCTCTAGTTTCTCTCTCTAGTTTCTCTCTCCTCCTTCTCTCCTATTTCTCACGTCTCTCTCTCCTTTTTCATGTTCTGAAGTGATTCTCGAGCCTTCCACTTCTTTATATAAGTTTTTGATTATTTTATTATTTTTTTGACTTTTGACTTTTTTTTTAATTTTTTTCTTCCTTTATAAATACTTCATATCAACCTACCGTCAATCCTCAATTAATTTCTCCTTTCAAGTTAATCCATAATTTATTACTTTAATTAATCATTTTAATTATCTTATTAATCATAAGGTTTTAAGACGAGGATGTTACAAATCTCCTCTCCTTAAAGAATTTCGTCCCCAAAATTCCAATTCTATATTCTTTTTCTGTTATCGAACTTATTTACTTCTATAGATATGTTTCTATATGTATATACATTTATTCATTATAATAAATTGTACCAGTAAAAAGATGTGGATAGTCTTTTCGAATTCTATCCTCTGTTTCCCATGATAATAAATTGTACCTGTAAAAAGATGTCGATAGTCTTTTCGCATTCTATCCTCTGTTTCCCATGTTGCTTCTTCCAGATTGTGATGTTTCCAAAGAACTTTAACTATTGGAATATGTTTGGTTCTTAGCTATTTTGTTCTGTGATCCACAATCTGTAACGGTTCTTCCGTATATGTTAACTTTTCTGATATCTGTACTTTCGATTCAGGTATAACATAGGTCGGATCTGATCTATATTTTTTAAGCACACTCACATGATTCCTTTCCAAGGTATCTGGTCCAACTTATCTGGGACTCTATTTTCCTTTATTTCCAAATCTCATAATTCCTTTCCAACGTAAACTTTCAAAAACACTATATCCCCGATTTCATATTCCATTTCTCTTCTACGTTATTCGTAGTAGCTCTTTTGTCTATCCTGTGTTGCTTTTAGCTTACTTTTGATCAACTCTACTTTCTTTATCGTTTCTTGTACGATTTTGGGTCCTTCAACTATTTTCGCCCCTTCTCTATCCCAGAATACTAGACTTCTACACTTACATCCATATAGAGCTTCATATGGTGTCATCCCAATGCTACTATGATATTGATTATTATAAGCGACTTTAATCAAAGGAATGTACCTGTCCCAAGAACTCTGAAACTCCAAACACACGATCTCAACATCTCCTCCAGAGTCTATATCGTCCTCTCACTCTGTCCATTAGTCTGAGGATGAAAAGTTGTACTAAAATGTAACTTCGTGCCTAATGCATTTTGTAATGCCTGTCAAAATATAGAAGTAAATCTTGGATCTCTATCTGATACTACAGACATTGGAATACCATATAGTCGAACTATCTCTCGTATATACAGTTCAGCTAACTGTTCTAAAGAGAATTCGACTCTGATAGGTAAAAAGTGTGGAAACTTAGTCAATCTATCAACTATCACCCAAGCTGCATCTTTACCCGATTGTGTTCGAGGTAAAACTATCACAAAATCCATGGTTATTCTCTCCCACTTCCAGACTAGTATAGGTAAAGGCTGAAGTTTTCCTACTGGTGCTTGATGTTCAGCTTTTATTTGCTGACATACCAGACATCTAGATACAAAATTAGTCACATCTTTCTTCATACTTGGCCACCAATAATGTTGTTTCAGGGTATTGTACATTTTAGTCATTCCTGGAAGCATAACATAAGGTGCATTATGTGCTTCATCCTGTATCTCCTATCTGATACCCTCAATCCCTGGTACACATACCCTGGTCCCTAACATCAACAACTTGTCAACCAATTGAAATGGAGTCTCCAACCCCGAGGAGATGTGTTTGACTTAATGTGATATTGTGAGCTTATGATGGTACTTGTGTAACATCCCGGATATTTTTCGTCGAAAAATGACAATAAATAAAGGTTTAACCTTGAATTTATAAATGTATATTGAAAATGATGAGTTATATGTTTAGGTTCTGATCTAGATGAACACAAATGAACACATTTGAACATGACCATAATCAGAAATGAACACCTATGAACATATATGAACATGGAATGAACACTCATGAACACATATGAACACATATGAACATGTTAGTAAAGTACGCACAGTGGGCACCAAAGTACGCGGTGTCGTGCCGACCACGCGTACTACATTACCACCATTGTAGTGTGTTGTGTACTTGAAAAAATATAAACCGAGCAATCGAGACTTCCACAGAAACCTTAATATACCTATTTTTCATACCAGAGCAAAAGAAGAATAGAGGGAGCTAAGAAAAGGGAGGAATTCATTAGAGGAAGTGATTTAAAGCTTGGTTTCTTGCCTAAGTTCATAAGGTAAGATAGTAGGAAGATATATATATATAGTTTATTTAAGGTTTATGGTTGGTTTTTGCTGATTAGAATGGATACAAACTGCTGTTTTGATTGCTGGAATTGCTGATTATAATGTTGAGAAGCTGGAAATGAGTTTAGGTATATGTTAGAATGATTTTATGTGGAAAAAATGATGGAAAAGAGGTATAAACCTAAGGTTTACTTAAGGTTTAAAAATGGTTGATTCTGAAATTGTAAACCTTATTGAATTCTTATGTATTGAATGGAATTAAAGCTAGAATCAATGTATGAATGGTTATTTTCGTACAGGAGGATCTGTACGACTATTGGGAGGATTTTGATTTGGGGTTTAGCTTATTGATTTGCTTGATTTCGAGGTAAGTGTTTTTACACTTACTAAACTGATTCGTAATTGATTTGGAGTTATGTTAATTAGACAAAGCAATGATAGATGGCCTATAATGAATTGTTGAGATTGTTAGAATTAGATGAATTAGACTGAAATGGTGGAATGGATTAATGATACGATAATGAATATGGTTGGTTAAATGTTGACATTTGGTTGACTTGTTTGCTTTAGTGTTATACTAATGGAAATGGTATTGGTTAATTTGCTCTGTGTGAGCTGAGATTGTGCTGATCTATGTACTGTGTTGTGTGCTCTGTTGTATGCTATGCTATATGCTTTGCTGTGTGCGGAATGAATGTTATTCGACTGCTGTGTGCTGATATGAATGTCATTCATACATATATATTCATATATGACATAAACATCTGTGTGACACGAGCCTGTGTAGCAATATGATTCCTTATAGATAAAGGATTACTGTGTGTTATCCTGAACTTATTGTGTGCTACTGTATGTATTTACGAGCTTTGCTCAGAGCTGTGTGCTCAGGCTATATGTCATACCTCTGCTGTGTGCAATAGAGGATTTCCACTACTGTGTGCTATGGCGGACAAAACCCGGGGCATTCTGTGTAAATTTGCATTATCATTTCATTTCATACATTTACATTCCTATATGTATAATATATGATTGATCCTGTGTGGATACAATTACCTGTGTGGTTCGTATTGATCTGTGTGATCTTACTAAGGCTGGTTGCTAGGTTATTGTAATGTTGTGTGCTATATTGAGATCTTCTTAATCCAGATGAGTTATATAAACCTGTGTGGCTGATAGCTGTGTGTTGTTTGATATCTGTGTGAATTATTTGTCTGGCATACGGGGATTCCTAGGGAGAAGATAGATAGGCACGTCCTCGTGCTGATTTATACTCTCCTCTGCATCATTTAAGTTATAAAAGCTTAGAATACTTACTGGGTATAGTTTATACTCACCACGTTTATTGTTTTAAATGATTGTGCAGATCGTAGGTAGCTGTTGTTACTAGATGACAGAGCTAATCAGTGTTCTCCGAGCTTACGTCAGAGGTCGAGCTCCAATTTACATTTTTGATATTTTGGTTTTGTACATGTGTTGTACATTTGTATATACACGCAGGATTTTAGTTTGAAATGTTTTCAAACTTATTTTGCTTCCGCTGGTATTTTGTTTTTAAATGTAACTATGGGCTGAGATTTTACAATACAGCGTGTATATATCTTTAATCTTTTTTCTCTCCTCTGTTTTTAGATTTGATTTCGTATCATTCCTTTAAATTATAATGTTTATCAGAGAAATTAGGTTTTAAAAATGATCTTCACAACTTATGTGATTCTGCGGTGATGATATGTTTTGGGATTCCAAGCATTGGCTTTTGGATGAGGTTATGTGTGAAATTCTTGTTAATGATGATCGTAAAAATGGAAATGTAAAACATGTGGCATGATATCACATTTGTTATTTGTTGGCCAAAATGAATTGTATGAGATTCATGTGTTGCATAAGCATATCGTGTGACACGTGGCCGTGATATCCCAGGCAGGGCCTAAGGATGATTCTGAGAGAGATCTCGATGTTAGTATGGGACCGATGATATTTTGAGAGAGATCTCGATGTTGGTTTGGGACCAATGATATTCTAGGCAAGAGCTCGATTACGGTCTAGGACCGATGATATTTCAAGCGGGAGCTCGATGCCGACGGGCTGAGGATATTTCGGGTGAGAGCTCGATGTCAGGCTGGGCCCGAGGAAAAGAAAGACCTCAGGGCATGCATGTGTATGAGAATGCATTCGCATTACATCATGCATTCATCTTTACTTCATAAATCGCATATGTATTAATTGGGTTTTATGTTTTGGCATAAAGTATGGCATGGGCGTATAAATGTAATGTGGTGGTTGAAAAGAATTGATAGTTGTGTGTGTAAATGGATTTTAATATGTTAATGCTAAGGGTTGGAAACTTGTAAATTGTGTTTGAAGGAATATGGTTATGATCCTTGTTATGTGTTATATAAGATTGGATGATAGATGGATTAGGTTGAAAATGATGCATAGGGTTTGCTCATGTTGAAATTAGGTTGTTTGGCTGTGCCTAAGTTTGGTTGTTGTGCTTGATGTTTATGCTAGTTTTTGCTATGTTTTGTGCTGAGAAATGCTTGAAGCAGGGCAGAAGGGTTTAGGGAACGGTTTGTGGAAATCGTTCGCCTAACCATTCCACTTCCAGGGACATTTGGGAAGGTCGGAACGAAATCTGAAATGGTTTGTGCAAATTGTTCCTAAGACTGTTCCACTTCCAGAGAATTTTGTGAAGGTCCAAACAGTTTCCAAAAGGGTTTGCGTAAACGTTCCTCAAACTGTTCCGCTTCCAAAAAATTTTGTGAATGGCCAAATGGTTTTGGAAACTATTTAGGTAAAATGTTTCCCAAACCATTTCCACCAATGAAACAGTGTTAAGTGGGAAATGATGAATAGAGAAAATACAGATTAAATAGGGTTGATTGCCCTATCGTATAATGTACGTAATTCCTAATAAAAAATGAGTACTTATGCATTAACTACTTTGGTGAGTGTGTTAAAAGCGCTTACTGAGTAATTAATTACTCATGTTAGATTGTGCAGTTGTGGTGTGTGTACAGGTATAGGAGAATTTGCATGAGCGAGGTCGACGAAGCACGTTTTTTAATAAACATGGATTAGTTATAAGAGGATTTTAAATAAGTGTTTTGGTTTATTGCATTTAAATTTTAAATCCATGTATAAATGTTTTCAATATTTTGTATTCCTTTCTCTATTTAAAAGAAAAAAAATATATAGGAGTGAATTTCTAATCATATTAAAAATTAGAGTATTAAATTTGGGCGTGAAAGATAATATCAATTGACTCCAAGTTCATTTCCCTTCTTTAATCCATGTCAAGTTTTGTATTTTTAAATTGACTCTTCTCCTAAGTTTCTCCCCCTGTTTTTTCTTTATCATAAAAAGGAAAAGCTTACCCTACAATCAAGATTCCCCCTCTCACTAACAATCAGTGGCTTAAAGCACACAACAATACATCTAAGTAATAGATAACAAAAGAGATAGAGAAAAGGATATATCAATCCATAACATAAATAATAGAAGCATCAATTCGTGACATAAAGGGAAATACATGATAGAGTCAATATAAATACATATATAGTCAAATATGCAACAAAAGTCATCACAACATCATAACATGAGATGAGAAACTTGAAAGATATGCAACGCTAAAGACAATATTGGTCATGCGGGATGATGAATATGATCATGAAGAAGGTGGTCGGCATCGCTGGTGAGTAGCTCAAGAGAAGTCCCTCTGAGAGGTATCGCCTCTAGTGGCATGTGAGGACTCACCAACCTGCTCCTCACCTCGAATAGATAGAACGAACTCTCTTATTGTGGCAACATGCCTACGTGCCAGAGAAGGTGCTCTAATGGCCTCACCAGATGTGTAACTATGCTTGTCCACAATCTTCTTGATCATTCCTATCAAGTATGTCATCCCGTACTCTAAGGATTTCATCCCATGCTTTAAGGATGTCATGTCGTGCTCTCAAGCTATAAGTCGCTCAAGGATGACTGGATCAATAAGAGCATACGGAGTAGAGCTCTGGATTGGAGGTGGAGGTGCAGAAGTAGCTGGTGCTACTGAAGGTGCAGGTAAACTTCGTGGAGGGTCCTACTCAATATAAGATGCAGCTGGACAATGACGTAAAGGTATGATATCAGTCGCAGTATAAGTAGGTCCATCATGTAAAATTGTCCCATCGGTAAGAAATCTATAGAACACCCATCCCTCATCTCTGATGTGAAAGTACCTTATAGTACTCAAGTAAGAATCTCATAAATTTGGTTCCTATGCACCTTAGTCCCTCTCAATTCATTCAAGTCTACACCACAGTAATCAAAGATATGTTTAAGGATGGAACCAAAGGGTATACTAGCTCTCCTCTCAAGAGTTTGCGTCCTATTGCTCTCTTTGAACATGAGCTCTGCCTTATTCACCATATAAGACATCACAATAAAACAAAAATTCACCTGATTACCTCTCAAAACATGGTACATAACCCCAAGGTCAATTCCTCACAGAATGCTCTAGGTGTGTACCTTTGGCATAATGGCTTTAGTGAGGGCATTATGTAACGAGTTGCAGTCCAACTCTCTATCTTTGTCCTCCAGTCTAGATTAAGATTTTATCCATCTAATTGCAGAAGCTTTATTAGTATTATTTCTAAGAACCAAATCAAGATCAGTTAGATGCTCTTTATCCTCATCCTCATTGTACTTAAAAATTCCCTAAACACTTATATCCTCCATGTTTCATCTCAAACAATGAATTCAAGTTACTTTTGGTAAACTCTATATCCTTCTTATTTACACGAGATTTGATGCACCATTCTCCAAACCATCAATAGAATGTTACATGTTAGCATAAAATTCACGTACGAACATCTCATGAATGGGAAATAATCGAGACACAAATGAGCTAAAACCAACTTGTCTAAATGTAGGCTCAATATCTAGACCAACCGACCTTAATGGATCATAATTAAAAATAAACTCTCAAGCAAAGATTCATTATTCAACACATTCTTAAAATGAGCTTAAGCTTCCTTGCTGACAAATCAAGTGTCGCCATAACCTGGAGGTGGTCTAGAAGAGCTCCCTTCACCTTTCTTTACAAGTTTAGAGGTCTGATTTTGTCCCATTTGAAATTTTTAGAAATTAGGGTTTTGAGAAATTTGAAGTAATCTGAAGGAAAATGATGATGTGGAATGTGTTTAAAGGTTGGGATTTGTGTATGGATGATTGGGAAGTTTTTTGGAACAAGGATGAAGGCAAAAACATAGGTTTTAGAAGGTTTTAAGGTAGGTTTCTAAAGGTTTGCATTGGATTTTAGAGGGAAAATGTGAGAAATGGTTGTTATGTTGTGTTTAAAAACTGACTCTGAGCCCTATAACGACATTATATCTCCAAGTAACGTACGTTAATTCCTAATGTATGCTAATATTGACGTAATGAAACACCATAAACTTATTAACGTATTTTTTTGAAATTAGATATAATATTATAGCATGCATGCATATACTAGTAAGCAGTGCAGTCTATAACTCGATTTATAATAAGGTTCATGTTAGTTTAATACGTCCCATAGACACGACCCCATATCATACCACCATGTTCCTATTTAACTGCTAAATCATTAGAAAACAACCATGCATCAGCTTAAAATAAGCAACACTTATTTATACCATATTATAAAATAAGAGATATATATACAACATATATTCTTTGACATAAAACATATAATAGTAAAAACACATGTAACATTCAAAAAAAAATCTATATAGCTGGAAAAATCCGTCCACAGAGAGAAGTAAGGGAAACACAGCTGCCCACCTATTGATTCTTTCTCTTCAAATCTTTTTCTACTTTTGAATCCTGAAAAAAAATATAGGATCCTAGTTTGGTGAGTTGCGGGCTCAGTGAGTAATCATCTATATTAATTATCATGTCATCACAATTTATAATTCTAACAGTATATACATGAGTGCACGTATATTGAAACTAGTAATCTTATCATTTAAGTTTATCCTTACATATTTAATTCTTGTATTATATATTATTATCTTTATACTGTACTATATCATGTATACTCTACTGTGCTGTGTTTACTGTGATATATTGTGTATTACTCCCTGTCTCCTCTAACCTACTGTACTCTCGTCTCCACTACTAAGTTGTACTCCCTTCTCCACTTGTCACCTCTGTCTCTATCAACACCATCTGTCATCACCATCTAACCATCTGTCGTATATCATGTGAATCTATGTGAAGCTCAAATTTTTAAATCCATTTAATCTAATAATCAATATAATTTTAAGAAATGATTTAATAATCAAATCTAAAACAAGTTTGAGGAGAGACAAAATATGATACACGTTATTCTTATAAAGCTCCAGCCCAAAACAAATTACAAAATAATTATAAATGCGTCAGATGGAAATAAATTTTGAAAATAAATTCAAACATCAGTAAGCGTGTACCACATACATGTACAAATGTACAAAATCAAAAGACAGAACTCTGGAGCCCAGACCTCTGAGACTGATATCGCTCTGAAAATGATCACAACAAATCTCTGGTCCAATGACAGCTATCTACAATCTGCACCACATTAAACATTCATACAAGGGTGAATATATTCAAATACTCAATAAGTGTTATTAACTTCACTGTTTAAATGAAGTGCAGGGGAATTTCCAGTTAGCACGGGGCGTGCTCGATGAACACGAGGTCGTGCTCATCCTTTCATTCTCAGTTTGCACGGGTCGTGCCCTGTTGAGCACGGGGTCGTGCTCGTCTCATTTTTTTCAGATTCATCTTAAGTGAGGAGCGTGCTGTTAAAATTGATCCTAGCACGTGGACTTGCTAGTTAGCACGGGGGTCGTGCTGAGCTTCTGGTTTGTACAATTACATTTCAATTTATTTCAAACAAAGCAGCAAACAAGTTATGTTATGCAGGAGCATAACCAACACAACACATATACCATATCTACAGTGAATGGTATCCAAACAACACATACTTTCTTGCTCATATAGTCATCTCACATGCTAAGCATACTTACATATTTGTACCAAACCATAACACTCAATATTATGACCATATGTACAATCAACATTATGCATCATCTAACACAACATTAAAATCTCATATAAATGCAAATGAATACGATGTCAATACAACCACACACAATATGCCCCAGGGTAGTACTATCTCATTTTCTTTTCTTTTTTTCTTTCCATATCATTTTTCCCTCGGTCCTAGACCGGCATCGAACCCAGTTCGACATCGAGCCCAACTCAGAATATCATCGGTCCCAGACCGGAATCAAGATCTCTCTCGAACTAATCCTCAGGCCCAACCTAGGATATCGACCAAGTTTCACACAATGAATGCAACACATAATGAATCAAATGCATTCATATGGCCATTAACTCAAATCTCATGTATGCTTAATAAAACAACTCATGCTTTTCATATCATCAAATCATAATAATATAAAGGGCATAGCCATATATGAGCATACCATCATAGTTCACATATAGTCAAATGTGAACATCAAGGCAAGAACATAATCATGCCATATCAATACAATCACCTCAATCATGCTCATATGGGATTAACTCAAGAAAGAAATCACAATTCAAGCTATTAATTGTTTATAAGAAAGTCATATATATATGAGCATTTACAAAATCACACATAGATAAGCATTCATAGCTTATAAGATCATTCAGTCGAGTTCCTAAGAACATATAAGTACTCAATTTAACAATGGTAAGTGTAAGAACACTTACCTCGAAAATCATACGAAGTCGGCATCGAGCTCAACTTCGATTCAAAGTACGTATAGATCCTCCTATACGAAATAAGGCTGTTAAACAACTTGTTTCTTTATTGATTTCCTCAACATAAACATCAAACACAACCTTTCAATTCCATTCTCTTACTTCTCAGTCACTTTCCTAACCATAATTTTTCATTCTCATATGATTTAAGTGATCTTCTCATCCATAAAAGTATATTTAGCTCTAATCCAACTAACCAACATCAATAAACAATTCTAACTCAGTTTCCATCCATAACTTTCGAAATTATAGCCACCTTAAAGTAATTCAAAACTGAACAATTAAGCTTATGAACTTACCTTAGTGACTTTTGCTTTCAATTTGAAAGAAAATATGTTGCTTCTTGCTCTCAATCCTTCCAACCAGTATATCTAGGGTTTCCTTCGTTCTCTCTTGTTTTGCTTTGCGATTTTTGTTCTGTTTACGAATAAAACAGTACACTTCAGTCAGTTGTTCATAACAACCCAGTCGACAAGACCTTGGGCACGGGTCGTGCTCCAAGTCGTGCCACACATCTCAGCATGAGTTCCTGTTTGATCGTGCACGATCTTATTTTGTACGAATTTCAGCACAAGGTGGTGCTATTTCCCAGATATGAGCATGGTGTCGTGCTGTTCGTCAGGCATGACCATGAGGTCATGCTCAGCCCTTGTTCACTGCTTTTTTTAAAAAAAAAATCTTATCCGATTCGATTCTCTTTTAATATATTTTCCATATATATTAATTCTAACAAATTTCAAGGCGTTACAATATATATAATCTGTGAATTCATATGATTGTGTACAGTCATGTGCATGTGTTTTCTATCACATTTCTGTATATAAATTGCGTGTAAACTGGTAATCGCATTATCTGGATATACGATTACATAACACTTTTTCTTTATGATTAATGAAATAATGAAAGATCATATACTTCTTTCATCATATCTTTTGCTCTGCATTGTATCTGTATAGTTTAATTCTCATGTTTATTATATCTTTGTTTTCTTAAAAATATTCATTGGGATATCTCCTAAAATCTACAATCTAATCTATAACATAACAACAATATCCACAATATAACATGTCCTTTAATTAACTTTCATTTAGGTGATCACACATATGGCTATACTTAAAAGTGAGTCTGGATTACTCACT
>CANYCX012445548.1:0-14579 GCA_948193385.1 Breynia disticha f. nivosa | reverse complement strand
AACCAAAATTGAATGAGAAATCACTTTGACAAATATGATCATAAGCAAAAACGTGATTAACTAAATTCCAAGTCGTAAAACTCACCGATTCAAGCTTTTAATCTAATCCTACGATCTCCAAACACCAAAACTCGATGAGGTTCAGGCTTAGTTAGGGTTTTAGGGATTTGGTTAGGTATTTGGAAGCCAAAAACGTGGATTTGG
Organism: Breynia disticha f. nivosa; assembly: GCA_948193385.1. Classification (NCBI taxonomy): domain Eukaryota; kingdom Viridiplantae; phylum Streptophyta; class Magnoliopsida; order Malpighiales; family Phyllanthaceae; genus Breynia; species Breynia disticha. The sequence continues at coordinate 14,375 of CANYCX012445548.1, read as the reverse complement.
AATGGAACATAATGAGATATACATGTGTTTACATATATATTTACTTCAAAAATGACAATTTTGCCCCCGGCTCTACACATGACCATTCTTTCGTCTTTCTCTCTGCCGGTGTAACTCGACCCCACTAAATTTTAATTCTTAATATATTCTACTCTCTCCATCAATAATTAATAAAATATATCTCGCGAAAAATTTATTCGCATATTTATGAAATATTCCAAAATAATCTTAAAAATTACTAAAAATGAAGGGCGTTACATGTATGGATCGATTAATATGACTTATTTTCGTTCAAGTCGCCGAGTACGAGACACGATCTAATTTTTTTTGATAAAATGTGACTATTACTTATGTCACTAGAATTCAAAAATTTAGAAAAATAAATTGGACGAATTTTGATACGTTCAAATTAGATCCAAACGGGTATGGTGTAATCCTAATAAGTCATATGTTAACTTTGAGAAAATAACACTAGTGATATATGTCATCACGTGTTACTGCAAAATAAGACATTAGTTGTAAAAGAGTAGCTACCTTATAAAATTTTAAACAAAAAGTTAAAAATTAATAGATCCCATGACGAGTTAAAAATTAAGTATTACACATAATAATTAAATAGGTAATTTGTTTACCTATTTAGACGGCTAAACTCCTTAGTTTACTAAGAGGAGTAGCAGTTACTCCTGAAATTAAAGAGCCAAAACTTATTTTTCTTTGTGAAAAATATACATACTCTTTTCTTCCCCTCTTTTTGGCTATTAAGCAAACCACAGAGAAATTCATTTTTTTTCTCATTGATAATTCAACAAACAAGTTGAATCAACGATAGACTCATGCGTTGAATCTAAACAAGACTCTTAAAGTTATTTGGTTCATAATGTTCTTTAATCAACAATTAGTTCATTGAATGAGCAAAACAATAATGCACCTTAATTAATTAAATTTTTCATAATTAACTAGTCTAAGGATATTTCCTTAGTAAATATTTAGTATATAACAACTAAAGGAAATACATAATGAACATAAGTCATTAAAAGGTAATGATTTTGAACCAAACAACTAGAGCATTTATTTTTTGAACCTTGATTTAACTTAAGAACTGAATCAATCTTTAACAAGTGGTAACACCCTTATATAGGACGTTTCCCTTAGTTATAATCATTCTAACCTAACGTTGAAAAAAGTAGGAACGAAATAATAAATTGTGTATTGCTTATTTTAAATTTCTTTGTTTTAAAAGTGCAATTACTTTAGCAATTATTATTTATTGTGTAATAAATAATGACTACTGCTACAAAAGTTGATTTGTTTCGAGCTAGACAAATGTGTTTGGTCAAGCAAGAAACTATAATCACATAGATTGAAAATAAGGTTTTTCAATCGAAAATAAAAGCTAAGAGCTTTTAAGCCCTTAGATTAAGGGTGTACCTTAATTCAAAGGCATGGCAAGTTTTCAATATAACTTGGACATTAGTTCTTATGCGACGTGAAACAAAAGTGTTTCATTGTCCGCATTGACTTGCTAAGTGCAAGAATAAAAGCAATTACTAAGTATCTATCCATGTATCATTGGATCTTAGGATCGCGGTCTGTTGACCACCGAAAGATGCTTAAATGCATAGTGATCAAAAGCTAAGTACTTATTCAATCTCTAAACTTAGTAAATTTAGTTTTAATAAACTAAAAGTAATTTTGTCCGAGGAGTTGTTATTGGTTCCTGGCCAAGTACTTAGGAGCAAATCGAGCTGCACCTAATCCAAAATTCTATGTGAACAATCTTAATGATGAAATGCATCAACTTGATTGATTTTTCTCTTAGCAATGACTTAGTCAATGCTAGCAAATCTTGACATTTTTCAAATTAAGTCAATTTTTGTAATGACAACTTAGTTATGATGAGTTCAAGACAAAGACATTGAAAAATGAAGGACTTAAGAATTTAAAAAATTCTTGAGAATTGAAAGAAAAGACTAAATTTAAGTGAGGTTGAATGAATATCCAAGGACTGCACCTTTGTTTAAATCTCACGCAAATGAGAGGTACATTGAAGTTTCATATTCTACCTTAAAATTTTCACCTATAGGAGGTGAACTCAGTTAATGAAGAATTAAGTAATCTTCATGGATGTCTGATAAACTGTAAGTGAAAATGATTAGGACATATAGAAATGACTCAAAAAGTGGGAGTTGCAAAATTTTGGCTTTTTAAAAAAAAATTTTGTACAAAAGTAAAAACCTACTACACTTCGTCATATTTTTTTCTGGATTGAATTGAAAGATAATTTCAATTAATCTTTCAATAAATAATAAAAATATTTATGTTGGAGTATGGACTACATAATCTCAAATTTGTTAAGAGAATGGTACTTGTCATTTGTAACTTCGCACATTCTACGTGATAGTGTGATTCTATTAAATGGGCTTCATACCAGATTTCATACCATATTAGTTAAAATTAATGTGTTAAGTTTGCTAAGGTATGAAAATTAGGCATCTTAAAAAAATAGTTGAGTGACCTAATGGAAATTGGGCAACTCATAAAAGGTTGAGTTACCTAATTAAAAGTGATGCTTAGGTTAGACATATATGGGCAACCATTAGTCAAACCTATTCTTATGGAAATCCATAGAATCATCACTTGGTGATGGTAATAGTGATAAAGAGAGCTAACATCACTTTTGGGAATGATTTATTTATGTAATAATCGTATAATTTTTGGATTTCTCATATATGAGGAAGATTAATCAGTTTGATCGTTATATATATGAATCTCATTGAAAGAGATGATCAAAAACATTAGGATCGACTTACATTGTAAATGCAATTGATCAAGGAATCTAAAATGTATAAGTGATGCAAAGGATTGAACAATAGATGTTTATCCTAAAATCTACTACTATAGTGAAGTGTGAGAAAATGGATTAGTCATAAGTTTGACTTAGCCATTACAAACCTCTAATCTTAGTCTAAGATGACTGAGAAGAGGAGTATCTTCATGTAAGTTACTGAGTTGTGTTTGTGTGATATATACCCACTTTGTATATTTACCTAGGCGAGGTATGAAATTAGTAATCTTATTCTTAGTAAAAAATGATACTAGAATGGAAAAGTGACTAAGTAAATCACTTTAACGATCACATTCCTTTAGGATCACTCCCATCTGAGTGGGAGATTTGAAGGAAGATGAGGAAATATTGAGTAAAAGAAGGTTTTGACCATCATTTTTGGACATGATTAGCTACCATGGCCACCTTTCTATTGAAGTCATAACTTTCTATCTCATCTACCACTAGTGCAGCTGGTCCTGATCCTGACTTGAAAGAAAGTTTATTCCCAGTGGGAGGTAAAGTTCATTACTCAAGTAGAGTCTTTTGAGTTTGAACTTAATCCCATAAGGAGTTCCTGAACAGTGGGAGTTCTGAACCAAAGAGGGCATTTTAAACAATTCATAATTTTACAAAGAATTTTGGAGCTTTATTCCAGTGGGAGTACAAAATAAAAATAATGAAAGCATTTTAAAGGATGGATCATTTGTTAACCTTTTGTCAACAACACAAGTCGAGGAGTTCCTAGTGTTGATCAGTTGGATGATGCAATAAGATTGTGCGAGCCATCTCTTCAAGTAAAATCAAAAGTTATGTACTGATTGGTTTACCCATAATAATGGAAATTACAAATGATATAACGTGAAGGATCAAAATAAGTGCCACTATGTGTGAAACACTAGTTTGTCTACCCTAAACGTAAAGTCTTATTGGGAATGAGTGGATACAAAACTTAGCAAATGTCACTATAGTTTGATAATTACTTGGTGTGACATGTGAGATGGGCCAAGTCGATATTCTCTTTCTTGTATGTAAATTTACCTCATAAGATTTTAGTTCAGAGGAACTAGTCTTAATCACTATAACAAACTTTATGATCTCAATGAGAGGTCTCAGTAAAGAAAGACTCTTTGATCTTAGTGTGAGATCTTAGCAAAGAATTTTTACGTGGCTCATAACCCGTGGGTTCATTATACAAAGTGGCAAACATATAGTTGTTTAACCTTTGTGAGTTTTTAAGTTGGTATTCAAATTCATTATGATAATACCATTCAACCTTATGAGTTTTTAAAGTTTGTTGGTATATTCAAATTCGTCATGATAATACCATAAAACCTTAAGACTATTGGAGTTATTGGTATATTCAAATTTGTTTTGATAATACCACAAACACCAAAGAGGTAAATAGTCAATTCTTATTTTATGTGTAAAGAGATACACACTTAATTAGAATTAACATAGTTAAAACACTCATATGGTAAATCCTAGAAATGAGTTTTAGGGATAGCTCTAAAGAATTGTTGTTCCACTTTGTGAGAGTAAAAGCAATGCACTTAGAATAATTTTGGCTTTGCCAAACACTTAGAACAATTTTGGCTTTACCAAACCATAAGCATTATAACTTTAAGAATAGCTTCTTAAGTAGAGCCAGTATCCGTATTCAAACAACATAAAAATTATTTGAGTAACAAACTCTATGTTGAATTGTAATCCACACAAACAAATAAATAAATAAAATGAATCTTTTTGTGTATGAGAGAGAGACTTGTTATACAAAATTTTATGATTTCTTTATACAACAACAAAACATTGATATTGGTATTACTTATCCATAAGTAGGGTTAGATAAAGCAGTATTTAAGATATTTGCAAGACACCAAATTGTGTTCAAAGGATTTATAAATGTGTTGGAACACGATTCAGTGAAGGGCATGTGATGTATGACTTTTGTAATAACTACATCCAAACATAGCATAGGTCATAGAACCTAAGTGGTGATCATGTCCTTATGTGAATTCTTACTTTGGCTAAAGGCCTAACTAATAAGAATTCAAAGTCTTAGTATGTTTAGTGAAAAACTATCACCAAGCATTGTGCATGAGGAATGTTAGTAGAATTAGTTTTAAAACTAACTACCTCAAGATAAGTGACCATCTAAGGTGATATTCATTATTAAAACTTCCATATGCTAGTAAGGTGAGATCAAGTAACACATTGAGTGAAAAAGGACTTAATAGAAAAAGGAAATGGTGAACTTTTGAGTTCAAAAGACCATGCAAGTTTTAACAATGGAATAGTGTTAAAATCTTGCAATTTGTGGCATATGTCTTAGAGATATTTAGCAATACACAGAAAGCTATTGTGTATAGTTTAGCATGCAAAGAAAGAAAACCCAAACCCACTCACATGGGTTGATACCTTAGATTTTCACTTATGTTAGAGAAAATGCTAAGATGAGGCTATAAAGAACCCACTCCTACTGAGGTGTAAGAATAAAAGTCGTAAATAATCAATTTATGACATGGATGAGCCCATGATAACTGCAACCATAACTCGTTAAAACCAAAGGCAGTCATAATATTATAGAGACTTAAAAGTGGAGTAAGGGAAAATGCTAGGTGCATTGAAGCCTGACACCTGAGCACACTGATATATATCTCTGAATATATAGCATGTATTCCTAATAAGAAGGAATTTGACACCATGGCATATTCTATGTTAATGTGTGTTATACATGACCAGGGATGATAAAAAATTAAAAGGTCTTATTTTCTCTAATTGAGACCCAGTAGTAATCAAGTGAATCTTTACACATCATCCTATGAACTCTACATTACTATTAAGAAGCTTAATAGTATTCAATTTCCTTCATATGTTTGCAATGTATACCTCTGATTGACACGTGTAAATTTTGAACATGTTGGATAGTTATTAGTATCAAAGAGGAGTAATAGTTTTGGTATGAGGTAGAATACTTTTAGTAACAGTTCATAAATAGAATCAAAGTACGCAGGGCCCTGTCTAAATTTCTGTGTGAAATAGACAAGTGAAAATGATTGAGTTTTCATAAGACCTTAAGAACGAAAGATGTGAAACACAGAAAGTATTTGAGGAGGATACAACCGTATGTCTTGAAGAACGATGTATGAGTAGCCCAGTCAAGGAACATATACTCATTCTTAACTGGTTGGTTGTGTGACCCACTACATGAAAGAATGATACAACTAGGATGAACTAAGAAAACCTCACACTTGATAAAATAAGTTTAGTCATGTGCGAGTGGGAGATGTTAGTAGTTAAGGGTTCGCCCAAGACTAAACTAACTGAATAGGACTGACTGACAATAAATTTGTCAGCTTTGGGGACTTATGAGAAGGTTTTCATTGTTATATAGGGGTCACATAAAGAAACCCTAGTCACCACTTTTAATGAATAAGTTTCATGTATGTTGAGAGAAAAAGAACAGTTTCTTTTTCTCAAGGCTCCACATTCATCTGGTGATCATTTAGTAGAAAAGGCTATAAAAGAACACGCCTTTGACTCAGCAATCTATCTATAGGAGAAAGAGACCATCATAAACTAACCGATAAAAACCATAAAACTCATTACTCTTATAATTAACTTTGAAATTCAGATTCTCTAACCTCTTGTATCTATTTTGGTTGTTGCTCCTAATGATTTTCATTTTTCCCATTAGCTTTTGAAGATTAAAATCGATGGAGAACGATGGTAAGCATGTTAAAATGATATGACGGTTTGGTTTCTACTGTATTTTCACATTAAAAGGCTGAAATGGCAGCTGTTTGCCTTTCATTTTCGTTTTCCTTGCCACCACTTGCTTCCAATTCCAAGGTTTATAATTTTTTGATAAATCGACATGGTCGTGTTGATTTAGAATGACCCGTACTAATCCACAAGATCTCCGTGTTAAAAATTGCGATCATTGTACTCATCATTTTTTCATAAACACGATCACCATATGAACTAACAGAGTCGTGCTCATAATTTCCCAAGAGCACGGCCACTGTGTTGGCAACACGCCCACTGTGTTGACAACTTGAATTTAACCTGTTTATTTCTAACATTGTTTCATATTCATATTCACTCAATTGAACACATTTCTAAATTTTATATATTCCATTTATTATTAATTTCTATGCTTATTTCACTAATCATGGTTATCAGGATAGGAATGTTATATTTGTTTTTGGTTTGTCCAACGTGTTGGCTATAGTTCAATTCAGATGCGGTTTGACTGCTAGTTTGACTCTAGTTCGAGTTGTTGTGGTTCAGAACTGAGTCTGACTATTGGTTTGTATCTTGGTTCGATTTTCTTTCTAGTTCAATCTTAGGTTCAATTGGTTCGGTTTGATTAACATAAACCCTAGTCAAAATGTTGACTTTTGCTTGGTCCAATAAAGTGCCATGTAACCAATTTCCCCTTTGTTCACTGCCTTCTCAACTTTTTCTGAACTAAAATTGAGACTTCAAGGTTTTCAGACATTCAGGATCCAATGGTGGCATTAGAATTACAAAATTCTAACAAAATGTTTTTTGCATTTTGGACAAGATTCTTAAAAACAATCTAATTTTCAGTGTAAAATTTCTTTGAAGATTTAGGGATAATCTATAGTAGGCTTATCAGACATGCCAGCAGCATTTTTAGGTGATAAAGAACACAATTTTTCATATAACTAGCTTAAGGCCCTGATATCAATGTAAGATCTCACTCATGATATAAGACAAAATAATATGAGTAGTTATTAAAGAAAAACTTAATTATCACAACAGAAGAATTGAGATCTTTGAAAGAAAAAACTGTGGCCTCCTTTTTCTACAAGCATGATTATCGAGTTGAAGGCGTGTACTTTCACAACCCTTTCTATGAACCTCATTTTTGGCAAAATTCATTTTTCAATTAAACCCTGAATTTTGGACCATTTTTTTTCTTTTTAAATAGCAACACAATTTAAATCAAGAGAATATATATATATATATATATATACATGCATTTCATTTAAACCGGGCCAAATAAAAGTAAGTGTAAAGTACGCGGAAGCAAATGGTTTTCGGTTTAAAATAATGCAAGTTCCAATGATCTATACTATGTGTTGTATAGATGTTCAAAATGCAAAATGTGTAAGTCCAAAATCCTCTAGGAGCCAACCTATCCGCAATGTGTCAGACCTCCTAGCATCGTCGAAAAGAATGTCCTCACCACCGTCTACTGTCGCTCTGCACACATATACATAGCAAAACAAAGGTGAGTATAAAGAATACTCAGTAAGTGAATCCTTATAATTGTTATGCTGAATGCCAAGGGGAATCTTCGGCCAATACGACCTAACCTCCCTACTGGCTCGCTGTGCCAGCTCAATACAATTCTTTAAGTTCTTTAAGGCAAAAAGAACAAACATGTCATTAATTTTCAATCTTAAGTTTGTTATTAGCATTAAGTCGTTACTTCATAATCATATTAGACTATGTCACATTAGATTACATTATGAATACAATGTCACTGAAAAACACCAAATTTTTGCCTGTCCAGAGCAGGGGAATGGCCAGGGGAACGGCCACCCTAGCTGTTCACTTGGCCGTTCGGCCCTGTCTGGCCTATACATAACTAGAATGGCTGGGGAGGTCATTCACATGGTCATTCCCCAGCCCGTTTGCACTTGTTGTGCCCATAAAACTCAGAAATTTCACACTAACATATCAACCATTTTACCCATTCACTTATACATTCATTTCATACACACAAAACACAACAAATAACCATTAAACATATGATTAACACACCTCATGTAGATCAAATCAATAATTCTACATAACAACACGACGCATCAATCATCTTTCTTATAAATCATTCATATACACAACCTTCCAAGTACAACACCATTTATACACATGCATCATGTCACATGGTTTATGATCATATTCCCAACATCATTTCCACATTCAATTATAATAACACAAATGGTCACTCACATCTTAAGTATACCATAAATAAATGAATGGATGCAAATGGAAATGCTAATGCAATTCACACAAAATGCATGTGCTTCGGAGACCATATTGTAAGAGAGAGTCCACTCTCTTCCTTATTTGTGAGCATAAGCTCCATCTCATATTATTTTATAAGAGAGAGTCCACTCCTTTCATTAATTGTGAGAATAAACTCCCTTTCTTTTTTTTCATTATAAGAGAGAGTCCACTCTCTTCCTCTTTTGTGGGTATGAAACCCCTTTTTCTTTTCATATCATTTTTGTGAACATAGAAGAATGCTTATGTGATGCCATCAATGACATGCCTTAGATATAATTCAAACATTCATCATAAGATCACACCAAATAAACATTCCTATTCTATATCATTATCCTAATACATGGCATTCCATAACCAATATCCTCAATCATCTCATAACTACCAAACCATTCATTTAACAGTACGATCCTTCATACAATTTATCATCATTCATCATATCTAATCATAACACAAGCACTCCATACAAATTTTCCAAGTTTTCCATACAAATTCCATTCAACATATCATTGTTTCACAACACAATTTCATACTCACATGTACAAATAAACATTCACTCATCAATTTCAACCAAAACAAGACCAACATTACAATTGTAAGTGTCAAGCGCACATACCTCTAGCACCAAGAACAAATTCGTCGCTCGACCTCCGATTCGGGTTCCGAATACCGATACCTACATACATTAAATCACATTTTAACATTATTTAACACCCTTTATACCTAATTCACATATACCCTACTGATTTTTACCAAAAACACCAATTTTCCACAAATCCTAATTCCCCAATTCTAACCAAATCTTATGTTTTATGGTTAAAGGTTCATGCAATCATATACTATAACAAAAACCCAACAAAACCCTACCAAATGAACGTATTTTCCCTCACATTCAGTTTAGAATAAGAGATTTACCTTTCTCCCCTTCGTGCTTTCCCACCCTAGTTTGAAGAGGGATTGGAGGGAAGATGAATTCATTGAACTTTAATTGTTTCTTGGAAGGTTTGAGGATTGGGAGACCTTATGATTGTGATTTGAGGGTTTTGGGAAGGTTTAAGGGTGTTTGGACTTATTAAGGCTCGAAAATATGATGTCTTTCTCTCCTTTTTACAAAACACGCATTTTAATTCAGCCTTCCAGCAGGCTGAACGGCCATGTGAAAGGCCTATGGCCGTTCCATGTGGCCGTTCACATGGTTCTGGATGCGGAACGACCATGGGAAAAGGCCAGCTTGGTCGTTCCTATGGCCATTCCTGACAAATTTTCTGCCAGTTTTCCGCTGACTTCTTCGTAATATTTTTCGTAATATTTTCAGGGAGTTACACTTTCTATAACACCCCAAAAATTTTTAGAATTAATATAAATAGAAATAGGACTAAAACAGAACCAAATAAAAAAGAAACAGACTGAAATGCTGGAAAAAGAAGATGAGCAAGGCGTGGCACGTTCATGCCAGAGGGCATGCTCATCCCTGCTGGAAAATGGTCCAAACGATCTTGTGCACGAGCAATGATAAACTCGTGCAAAAAATTCAACACACGACCTCGAGCATGACCCGTGTTGAGGGGCGTGTCGACTGGAAATTTAAAATAGAACACCATTTGATACTATTTTATTTACGAGCAGAGCAAACATTGGAGAACAAATGAGAGAACCTTGAGAAAACCCTAGATTTGCTGGAGAGAATGTCTAAGGAAGGAGGAAACTAATTTCTTTGCAAATTAAGAGCTAAACACATTAAGGTGAGAATCATAGACTTAATTTTGAGTAAGCTTATGAGTTATAGGTTGATGAATTTCAGAAATGAACGAAAATAACTGAATTAGCTGTTGAAATGGTGTTAGTTAACTGACTTAGTGATTTGAAATAATGTGGGTGATATAGGATAATCAAACCAAGTTTAAAATGGAAATATGAGAATCGGTGTTTGGATTTAAGTGAGAAAAACTAAGGAATTTGAGTACTTAAAGGCTGGAATTAGAATTTATATTTTTGAAATGAGTTATTTACAGCCTGCATGTGACCGGTGTCTAGCAAACGCACTAGATCGGTGTAGTTTTACCACGGAAGTATTCCTCCCGGGATCGAATCTCTCAAGGAATGTAGTATTTAAATTGATTCGGTGCTAATAAGAAAATAAGGAAAGCAATAAACATGAATTGGAATTTTGGAGTTTCTGATTTGAATAAGGAAATGTAAAGACAAGCATTAAAAGAAAGACTCAACAATGGACTAAAAATTGGCCTTCCTAGACTTTAATAGATTTCATACTTGGTTATTTAATGCCTCGAGGTTAATGATGGTGTTCTCGCGCTATCGTCAATTAAGGGTCCCTTTCGGGATGCCCAAAATTGCGTCCTTAAGTCTAGCAAGTGTTCTACTTTTGTGATACACTAAACTAGGCAAGGCAATAGTCACCTAGGCTTTTCATCGAACACATCAAGGTCATTTGATATATTTCTATCCAAACAAGCCCTAACTCTATTTGATTAGCCTTCCTAAACCTAGGCTTCTGCAACTCTGGAATAGGATTACTAAAATTGAATGATAAAAAAATTTTGCAATCAAATGTTCTTAGCTAGCATTCAATTAATTAAGGTACAATGAGATATAATCCTAGCCTGCCACCACTACAGATTATTCACATGCACTTAATTAATTACATTGCTCTTTCTATCGCAATCACAACATGTACATTACAAGTAAATAATCAAAAATGTCTACACTATCATTCATCCATAAACCCAATCAAATAGACATTCATTTATCAAAAGATAATTCATTCAAGCATAAAACCTCAACGTATCATGTAAATAAACCAAGTCTAGAACTCTATTTACATCCAAGATAACCCAACAAAAACCATAGCCTAACATGGCTAGATGAAAGAATAACAAAATGAAAATAAAAAGGAAAGAAAAGAGGAGGAAAAAGAAAGCTAAACCCTTGCTCCAAAGCCTCCAAAAATCTCTAGCAAAAGGGTGGCCAAAGACCCATCAAATGACCTCAACAAACCTATTTATAAGCCTCCTTTCAGCCCCTTGGAAGTGTCAAGAATGCCCCCACTTAATCCACTCAAAACAAAGGATATTTTGGGCCAATTTTGGAGAGTCACATTCTCCAGCAACAGAGTCACGTTCGTGACTCATGTTCTGCCTCAGTTTTGCTCCCTTTTGGCATTCAGATTGTGAGTCACGTTCATGACTCACTTTCTGTCGAAGAAATGCTGCTTGAAAGAAGAGTCACGAGTGAGCTTCATTCGTGGTGAATTTTTCCACAATCGTGGTGCACCTTATGCCCAACTTGAATCCATGTCTGAGTGAGTCAAGTTCGTGGCCACTTTGACTCACGTTTGTGACTCATATTCTGCCCAAGTTTTAGCTCATTTCCAAGAGTCACAGTTGCTCTCATTTGTGGTCATGGTGAGTCATGTTCGTGGCTCACCTTCTGGCCATGTTTTCTTCATCAAAACAAGCATCACGTTTGCCCATTTCCCTTCATCCATTTGTGATCAAGATGAGTCACGTTCATGACTCATCTTCAAACCTAGATTTTCCACCTTAAATATGTATCACGAATGCTATTTCTTGTCCCCAAAACATGATATTTGTGCCTCCAAATATGACAAGAAACACGTGCTAGCATTGGAGTTACTCTCTTGCATCATATTATCACAAGGAAAATTTGAATTTTGGCCCAAATCATGCTTTTAAACATTACAATGCATTTTCTTATTGCGCTCTTATTTTTATTGCAATTGTTTACTAGCGAACGCGAAAGTGACCTGCTTTTCGCGCTCACTCCCGGCCATTCAAAAACTTTATTTTCTTAAGACTTCTAGCGATCACAAAAGTGACACGCTTTTGGCGTGCACTCTCGGCCATACGAAGCTTATTTATTTATTTTATGAGCACTCATTCAAGCATTATTTCTTTTTAATTTTCATAGGCCAAAACCCTCCAATTCTCTTGTGGAAATACAAGCAATTAAGCCCTCAAATGCCAACTAATGTTCCCTTTTTATACATCCCTTACCAAACTTAGCAATTATCCCACACAACCACTCAAGCTAGCCCATCATAACTTCGCAAGACCAAGTCCAAGGTCCTCGATCACCATATGTACCTTAACTCACCATTATATACAAGTTCTCTTTTCAAAGATTTCCACAATAACTCACAAATCAATTTTACTCAAAGTCAAATGCAACTACAATACACATTTATTAACAATGAAAGTGCAAAAATTTTGATGAAAAATCTGAAGAGTTTTGCAAAAAATTTTGAAAATTTTTCGCACCTTTGAGTGCATGAACATCCCTAACCCACAAATGAAATGGAAAAAAATATATAATCCCTCCTCCACACTTAAGTTTGACATTGTCTTTAATGTCACAAATATATGCAATTATGAAATAATTGAGAACAATAATCAAAAATCACAATAATCAAGAATAAAGGAAAGGGAAGAGAAATCTTCTCTCGATTTAAGGCGTGTTTTCCATTCAAGGTTGGTGTCCTTATGTCCTTCCAATCGTCACGCATCCGTCTATTTTGCTTCCTTAAGAACAATGGAGAATAAAAAGGGTTGTTGACAATCATAAAAAAAAACAAAATGCAAGAAATGAAAATGTAAGACATAAAATAAACGTGCTGCTATATGCTTGATGCATACAAGTCAAAATAAAATGAAAGGAATAAAATAAACACGTGGATGCAACTAAGTGATGCAATGAAAAAGTTTCTTATTTAATAATATATTTTTACGTCATTTCGGACACAACGGTGGGTCATGATTGAATTGTTGTGGTTGTGGTTTGACCTTCCTTCAACTCCAAGCAAGGGTGACCTTGTGCTCCTTAGGCCCTATCAACATTGAGTGTCGCTTGAGGGAAGAAGTAGTCGAGTTCCTTTTGCCTTTATCGTCGATTGTCTTCAAAAATATGGACTTAGATCTCTTCGGCTTCTCACCCTTTTCATGTTGACCACAGTTTGCACAAACTTCACCTTTACTTATAAGTGTTTCCTCCCAAGGTGTAGTTGTATGTGGAACATCACCTCTATACACTAAATCCTCCACCACTTCATCCATCAAATAACCCTCCCTAATCTCTTCGGTGGACTCAATCTTCGAATCACCCTTTTCTTCACTAGCATCCATTTCCTCGTCATCTTCAATCACTTGCCCTCGCTTAGTTGGTAAGCTAGGTGGTTGATAAGTTTCATTATCCGCCCATTCCTCGGCCTAGTGCCTAACTTGACATGTCAAGTTATGCAAACCGATAAGAGTAGACTTGTTGATTGAATCTTGCACCTCCATGAAACTCTCCAAGCTTTGGCTGAAGGACACTTGAGAAATAATGAATTGCTCCAATTTTCCCATTGCTTCCATTAATTTTTCTTTAAAACCAAGCTTAGATTCAAGGGTTGTGTTTTGGGTTGAGTTTCATACGGGTGGTTGGTGGTTTAAATTGAGTGATGGTGGATATGAAGGTTCTTGATAAGGATGGT
>CANYCX012445478.1:0-11768 GCA_948193385.1 Breynia disticha f. nivosa | reverse complement strand
ATTGAGTGAGTGTAAATGGTATGTTTATATGACATGTTGTGTATGGTTATCTTTGCAAGAAAGTTTGGTTGATGTTATGCTAAATTGGAGTGGTATTACTGTAGTTATGGTATCAGTAATGTAATGGTAACTAATAACCTTTGTGAAGTTGATTGTTGTTTTCTTTGCCTTGAAAATTGGATGTGAAATGTGCAAATCTGTAGGTCAGCACGGTGGGTGTGCCAACCAGCACGACCTCGTGCTGGGTTCAAATTTTGATCCATGAGCTCGTGCTAGAACCTGTTTTTTGAGATTATGAGCACGAACCTCATGCTCATATGGCACGACCGTGTTACCTCGAAATTTTTCTGAACTGGACCTAAAACAGAATGTAAGAATAGATTGAATAGAGATTAAATAGGGATAATTGTCCTATAGCATAATGTACCTAAAACATAATAAGAAACAAGTACTTATGCATTAACTACTTTGGTAAGTGTGTTAAAAGCACTTATTGAGTAATTAAAATTACTCACGTGTGTGTTTGCAATTGTGTTGTTTTGCAGAGCATTGAAATAGCTGCAGGACTCCAAGATTTGGGGTGGACACCTAGCAGTATGATACGTGTATCGGCTCCTAGCATTTTGAGATTTTGTATTTTGTACTTTTACATACTATATATCGATAATTGTTTCACATGCATTTTGGTTTTTAAACTTATGATACAGCTTCCACATGTTTACTTTGTTTTGTATATAATTTGGGCTGAGCTTTTAGCTGAATGCATGTATTTTCATTTTTCTTATTATTTCATTTTAAAAGAGAAAGCTTGCAAATTTTTGTATTTATTCGAAAAACGATAAGTGAATTTTGGGTGCGACAAAATACATTGCTTTCCCACCTATTAATATTGGTTCATCTCACAAAATTCATAATAGAATTGTTGGGTATAACAAAATTGAAATAAACAACAAATAGCTGGAAGTATTGATTGGACGTAAAAAATGGGCTAGGCCCCCTCTCTGGAAGAATGACTTGGCCAGTTTATAGTTCTCCTTAAGTTGCAGCTGACCCTAACAATTTTTCTACGAAGTAAACTCCTAAATTGCGTACATCCATGAAAAAATGCAAGTGCGCATTTTGTTGTACCCCTATAAGATTTTGCGGATTTAGCATCTAAAAATTTGAATAAAACTGGACGCTAAATACACGCATTTAGTGTACATGTGGACACTTAATGAAAAAAATTAGCATCCATGTGGACACTAAATGTAATTAATAGATTAAATCTTTTAAGGTGTCCTAAAGATTGTCTATTGAATTAGAGAAGTAGTTTGTAGGGATGTCCCGAAACAATCGATGAATTACGTGAAGATTGATTAATGAGTGCATCACTTGTAATTATAACTTACCTATAATAATGATGTTAATTATCCTTCGTTGTTTGTGAATTGCAGGAACAAATGAATATTTACCTCTGTTAGATATTTATTAATATTGATTTTTCCTCTTTTAATTACTCTGCATTATTTTACAATTATTTATTCCAAACAATTCACCTTTCTATTCTTATCGATTAGTTTTTTTAGCAATTGGACAAAACTTAACCAATCTTTGTGGATTTGATCCTGCTCAACATTGACTACAAATATTTCGAGTAGGATTAATTTGTTGGATTCAACACTCATTAGGAACAAACCTTTTTTCTTATCCATCAAACGGTTATGATCATTACTAATTCCATAACTGTGTCATTCTTTTATTATCCAAAATAATTACTGCAAGCGAGTTATGTTTATGGATGTGTTTCGTCTCTTAATAGAAGAATCACTTTGATGGAATCTGAGATAGCTTGTAATACCTCCATAAATTTGATTGTTTTGATTGCTTCATTTATTTTGCCAGTGACGGTTGATATTATCACATTTGATGGTAAAACAAAATTTACAAACTTTTTGTTATAGTTAATCTAATGGTTACAATCAATTGATGGTTAACTTTCAATGGACAGAGCCACTTCTGCAAATAAATCACATGTATGGAGTTAATTATTAATTACATGACCTAAACATAAGCACAAAAAAAATTTCAAAAGGCAAAACAAAATATAGACATGCGGTTCTCTAAATGAAAAAAGTACATAATTGTTTCATGGCAAACAAGGTTTAACCTCTAGTTTCATTTTCACTGTCATAGATGACATCTAATGCGACACTTTCATGTCCATCCTCCTAATGCTAATAAAAATTAATAATCATCGATTCAACGTAAATTTTTCCAAAATTATATGTGTATGTAAATATGAAATACTGACCTCTATGTTCTTCTAGAGAAATGAGAGCAAGTACATGGGGATTGTGTCATCAGAGATATTAGTTACATTTGCAGAGTTTTTAAGAGACTTCACATTAAAATGAATAAGATTTGATTCGCTGAAACGGAAAAAAAATGGAACAATTAATTTTACTTGTAAATGGATATAATCACAAAGATTTAGATTTGGCTTACTACATGTTTCTTTTTCATTAACATTTTTATGAAAGGTTGTATTCACTTATTAAATACAAACAAACATTTTCTTACATAAATATGGCAGAAAGCCCGAAACCACAAATATAATTGAAGTCAATTTATAAAGAGTCAAACATATTATTTAAAAAATAAGTGCAACAAAAACAAAGACAAAAAAAGTACAAAAATACAGAGATAAGAAAAAACATACCTTGTATTATTTGTTTCTGCGTCATTACAAACAAGGAGATTTCCAAGGCATTTTTCAAAATGCTTTGCTATTTTTCCAACATTTCTATAGAATGAAAAACATGAGGAATCTTACATATGCAACAATAATTGAAACAAAAAAACATACTTACTTTCCAATAAAAAAGCAACTAAGCATTAAAAGATAAAAAGTTAATTATGATGGAGGTGGAACATGAACATTATGGATATGATAAACATAGTATCCACACAAATGAACACGACAAGGCTCTCTTACTGTAAAAATGATGTCTTCATTTTCTTCAAGCTCAACCTTAAGTCTCATTGTATTTAAATGGTCTGAAAGATCACAATCGGAGTTGAACCACAAACACTACAATACACTACACACCAAGACTTTAATCATGTCATTCCCTCCATTATGCTACCCCACATGTCATTCAAATATAACTAACAATAATGTCTACCCTTCTCACTCTTAACCTTCTTAGAGGATTAGTACTAGGTATAGTGTGTGAACCTCCTACTTCTATTTTAATTCCAAACAAATCATTAATGTAAAGTGCGGTTAGTGCAATGTTTCCAAAAACCATAAAAGAAAAGCAAAATGTGCAGAAGAAGAAATACCCAAAATGTCATTTAGTCATGCAATGTAGTTGAGAAGAAAAAGAAGAGGTGCAACACAATAAAGCTAATGTGTCCTAATTATATTACCCCTTCAGATCCCACCAAATTTTTTTAATGTTTATCAATCTTTTATGGTATTTTGACAAATCAAATATATTTTCATATAAATATATTTTCTTCTATCAAACTCAAAAAATTGTCTTATTATTTATCAACAAAATCTAATTATTTACCAAACTATTTATCAATTTAAAATTAAATCTAATTTATATCCAATTTTTATAAGTTTGTGTTGAGAAATAACTCTAGAAGGAGGTATAAAACATAATTTTATCATAACATATATTTAATGATTATGTTATTCTTTTCAATATAACTTATTATGCAATTTTAATATTTTTTTTAATTACAAATAGATTATTGTACTTCAACTTTATTGAATTGACTAATTAAGAAATATTATTATAGTATCAATGTCTTAATATGTTGATATATTTTTTTCACTTATAAATATTATTATAATTTCACAATCATCTTTTTCACTTATTACTAAATACACAAAATCGAACGTAAAGAAAGCACTGTAAAATTTATAATAGTGAACATTCTTTTATGTTCTTGTTTTTTTATGAGTGCAAATACATTTTGGCACAAGTTTTGTGTGAATATGCTCATTGATTTGTCTAAATAATATTAATGTGTCTATGTATTTCTTTAAGGAGGCTTGTAATCTATTCGAGTAGAATTTTAGTGTTTAAATTTGACTCATTTAAAATTTCACAAGTTCGAGTTCGAGTCAATTTTTGTATCGAGTTTAAAATTTTGTTCATAAACAAATTTGTTTAAAGTTAGCGAGCAAACGAGCTTGACTAAATAAAAACAAAATAAAAATTTATTTGATATAAAATTAAAACTAACCATTTATTAAATATTATTAGCATTTTCTATTTTTATACATTAATAAAATTATTATTTACCTTTAATATAGTATAATTAATCATAATATGTCATATATTTTATTAAGATATATTTTTTTCTAATATTGATTCATTTTAAAATATAAGAGGCTTGTTTAAAGTTGCTAGCAACCTAGTTCGTTTCAGCCCTATTCTCAAAAAGTTTGAATTATTACAAATATTTTACTATTATTTTGGATGTGGCTAGATGAGTGTGCTCATTGATTAGCCTAAAATAACTGTAATGTGTATGTATTTTTACTCAAGAATTTTGAGTAATTAAAATATCTCACATTTGATATTTTCTATGGGTGATACATGTTTCTCTTACCTATTTTAATTTGTAATCCAATGATTGTGTTTTCTACGCGTAGAAAATCAATTGTGATTGTGTCGTCCAAAATTGATAGTTGTCCATGGTTTTGGTGATCATGTCTTTTTATAAAGAAGAATGATGGGTTATCATTCTTTAACTTGCAATGTCTTATCAAAAACAAATTTACAAAATACCACCATATTTTTCACCGAATTTTCCATATTTTTCAGAATCATAAAAATAAATAAACATGTACTTTGGTTTTCAACAAAAGCAAAATCCAAATTTTTCAAGGATAATCCAAATTTTAACACTAGTTTTATTTAACCAAATATGTATTGAATATAACATCTACCAAAAAGAGCATTTAAACATTGCAGTGGTAAGAGCGTTGACCAATCAATGAAGGATCTCATGCACACAACATTTATCTTGTCAAACTAAAAAATATTAAATTGAGGAGCATTTGTAGAATGTTTTGAAAGATTACAATTAAAGAGTCATTACTCCTTTTTTCATAAAAAAAAAACTAAAAAGTGCTAGGACTAATTATGAATAAGTTTGATCGATCATTTGTGTAAACCACCTAATTTATCTATGATTGGGTAAATAGTCAGCTACTCCACTATCTACCCTATTAAAATATTTACCCAAACTTTACCATCAAAATGGTGGTTCGATTTGATCGATTTGAGTGGTTAACCAAAAAATTAAACATTAAATAATTAAAAAAATTATTCAGTCAAAGTATAACTTAAAAATAACTATCTTTATTCAATTTAAATTATAACAAATTAACATTTACTTCAAGTAATAAAGAAAAACTAAAAAAAATATTTTCAATTCAAATGAAAATCTATTGAAATCATCAAATAAAATTAAATTTAATAATCTTTACTTTTATTCACATTTTTTTAGAATCTAAAAAAAATTATATGCTTAGGTTTATTAGCTAGAACATGATGAGTAAAATGTTTCGAAAAATTTTAGGTAAGATATTTATACTTAAGTTTTTTTTAAAGATAACTGGATGGGTGGATTGGTTTGATTGGAAGTGGATTTGAGAAAATCAAAACCACCATCCAAACCATTCATGGTGGTTTGCTCTAAATATAACAACCAACCTATGCACTTCTGGTGGTTAACTTAAATTTTGCTTTAATTTAGTCGGTTAGTGGTCGATTTGATTTGAGTGGTTTGGCAGATTTTTGTTAGTCCTAAAAAATGAAAAAATGTGGCAATTAAATTAGTTCGATTATTGAAACCAAGCGATTAAGTTCAAAATCTTTACCTTCAAAATTAAGGTTATTGTCGAATTGGTTGAGCAAACATAACGTTCAAATAAAATAATTAATTTTATTCTTGAATGTTGAATTAAAGAGACTACCAAGATGACAACTCTTCTGAACTCTCACACACAAATAAGTAATCCCCCTACCTCAAAAAATATTGTCATAAAATGGTAATTTGGATGTTTTGAAATAATTGTTAATTATTAATATTTTATACAAAATACCATTGACTCTTGATAAGGAAAAAAGCCCTCCTTGAGATTTTTCTTCTCTATTTGGGCGACACCTTGAGCTTTCGTTAGACATAGATTGCTTAGAGGTGTAAGATTTTTGTTTTTGTTAAGATTGTTAAGATTTTTGTTTTTGTTCCACTAGAAATTTGATCATATTGAGTGTTCATGTAAGTAAGATGCATTATTCATTTTGAGATTCAAGTTGGATTTCTTTATCGATAAAAGATTCAATTAATCAGGCACGACCATTTATACATCTGATAATCTTGGCAACAGAACAGGGAGATATTCTGAGGCTACCCAATTTGTCCACATGTGCGAGGATTCATCGAGATGAGTTTGGAAAAAAACTATCCGACAAACTTAAAATGTCCATATGCATTATCTTCTTCACTATTATCAACCTGCAAATAACACTCACAACACTTTCCTACAAAGTAAACTCCCCAATTTCATACGTCAGTGATACAACACAAGTGAACATTCTGTTATATCGCGGGCCAAATATGCAAACTTGGCTCAACAGTCACAATGATGCATTGTTGCTGGAATTTTCTAGAAAAATGGCCTTAAGAACACAAGAATACCAAAAATATTTTCTTCATTTTTTTCAGAATTTTTAGCAACATGTTTTGATTTATAGATTGAAACCACACTTAGGTTTCTCTAAAACTAAAAATATAAGTGTACAACTTAATTATCATGGTATACACTTGCCAAAATTGATTCAAATATCTTCATTAGACTCTTGGCAACACTGAAATCATCTTAGTTCCGATACTTCTCCTTGATTTGAGTGTTGCAAAGTCCATTTTATTCCTTAAATCTTCAAACTTTGTTTTGTACAAAGTTTTCACAAACAAAATATGCAAGTTGATTTTTCATTCTTGCAACAAACCAACTTTGCATATTCATTCTTCAAATAAATCACGACATGACTAAGAGCATCAATGTTTGATCGTATCACATTCAGATCACAAATACTCAAAGTTTCAACAATTTATTTTGACTCCCAAACTATTGTTGTAAATTTTAACTTTCATTTCAGAATATGCTCAATAAAAATGAGTAAAATCATCAATTTAATAACAATGTATATGCTGTAATTAAATGAACTTATCTTCTTGGTTCCACAAACTTCATAATGAACCAAACAAGCTTTTCATTTGCTTCCAAAACTCACCTTTAAGAAAAAAGACAGTTTTTTGCTTTCCAATATGACAAGCATCACAAATTCTTCTTCTTTTCAATTCTTAAAGCATCTCCACAAGTTCTTCCATTTTTTATCCTTCTCAAATATTTGGCCAACAAATTTCTCCAAATGTTTCTTTTTTAACAGCGATAGCAATGAGGATACTTCTTCCTTTCTCCTCCTTCTCCTCTATCATCTTCATATATATTTTTCTTCTTGACTTCACATCCTGAGTTGTGAACTTGCTTGACTTCAAATGCACCTTGAATGAAC
Source organism: Breynia disticha f. nivosa (assembly GCA_948193385.1). Classification (NCBI taxonomy): domain Eukaryota; kingdom Viridiplantae; phylum Streptophyta; class Magnoliopsida; order Malpighiales; family Phyllanthaceae; genus Breynia; species Breynia disticha. The sequence continues at coordinate 4,179 of CANYCX012445478.1, read as the reverse complement.
TTTTTGTTCCTAATTGCCCTTCTATGCTCCATGTGCTTGCAAAGCATTTACCAACTCAGACAAAGATATTTTTAACATATCTTTCCAATAAGAAGATTTTTACTCAAATCTTGCTGGAAGTGTCAAAATTACCTCTCAACAATTTGTTGATGAGCTCTTCTTCAAATAACCTTATTTTGTTCACTTTTAAGGTTGCATTTCAATGTCTCACTCTCTCAATTTTCACTCAAAATTAAACCTCTCAAACCTCACAAAGTCCCTTAAGAATGAATGCTCTGATACCATGTTGGAAATTTTGGCTTGTATGATGGCATACTTGTTGGGAGTGTTACTCTATTGTTGAACTCTACAAGACCAAATTTCAATACGTAAAGTATGTGGGTACCAACTTGAAAAAAACCAATTGGCTTATTCAAGGTCCACACCTTTCTACATATATACACTTTTTATTCCTTTTTTTCTTCTATGTGGGACAAGCCCACTTCTTTTCTCTTCTTTATTTTTTAATCCTTTCACTGAAGTCCAACTGGCTTGGACTACCTTGGCCTAGTTATGACTTACAATTTTTTCGTCTTAGACTTGTTACTTTAAGCTCGAGCCTCAAATGCTATAGGTTCTCAACTATTTTTTCTTGGACTTGTGCTCCTCTCTTTGGGAAAAAGACATATATACCACCATATAGTGTGTAATTTCCTTTAATCTCATGCCACCCAAACTATTTCCTAAAATAACACTTTTTGGAAACATATGCCACAGAATATTACACATAAAATATCACATAAATTCCACGAATCAAGATCCAAAAAGGACAATATTCTTGCATCCAGATAAATTAACGCAAAACCAGTGTGAGCTACTTGGAATCAATTACTTATCTCAAAAATCAGAGTTGGTTTGGATTTGTGGAGATGGAGCTTCGATTGAGAGCAAGATTAGAGTCCACGTTCCGGTTTCCCTCGATAAGTTTCTTCTGCAATTCTAGCAACACCACCAGAGTCTCCAGGTTCAACTTTTGAGTTCTTCTCCTCAGCATCTCATTTTGATAAAAATTATATAACAGTTCTATAAGTGTGATGTGGAGGATTTTTGGAGCCAACTCAATGGTCCAGGCCAAGAATGATGTTTTGTGTCTTGGATTTGTAGATGGAGGCATCAAACTAAGAACTTCAGTCGTGATTGGAGTGCATAGGTTGGAGAATAATCTAATAGAGGTTGATTTTGCTGCTTCAAAGTTTGGATTCAGTTCTTCATTATTGTTCAAACAAATGAGAAATTACAGTTGTGGATTAAATGAAAATAATAATTGAAGATTGAAATTATAGTTGTATATTTGTATGTTTGCGTTTGTAAATTCAAAAAAGATACTACTTATGGATAAGTTGCGGATAAAGTGTGGATAATTTGTAAATGAGGTCTATGACGGCTAGGGTTTTTAGTGCTGCATTAAAATTATATTCGTGGACAATTTGTATGTGTGGATACTTTGCGGATGTGTTGTGGATATTTATTATATGCGTGGATGCTTTGTGGATATTTATAAAAAATCAATGTCCACAACATATTCACAACATATCCACACATTTATCAATATGTGGATGTTTTATGGATATATTATGGACATTTATAAAAAAATTAATATCCATAATATATCCACAATATATCCACAAATTGATTAATGTGTGGATATTTTGTGGATATGTCGTAGATTATTGTATTTGTGGAATAAGTTTGAAAAAGATGACATATGGTGGTATAAGTTTCAGAAAGTGGTATTTATAGAAAAATCAAACTTTAAGGTGAGATGTGGTGATCTTCTCCCCCTCTGTTTGGCCTAAATCTTTATTTGAGTCTTTCTCACTTAGCCATCTTCTTTGGACTTTAGATCTTGGGTCTCAGGTCATCTTGGACCTTACACCAAGTCATAATGAGCTTCTCATATCAAGCTTTTCTAAGTCTCATTGTGCATAATCTTCATCATAATATTTGTTATTCGTATTTTGATTTCCTATAATTATATTTGTGTCCATATAATTTATACAACATGAACATTGTTTATCAAGTTTACAATTAATTTGAGTTTAATCTCTGAATTTATTTCATTAATTTTAAACTATTAGGATAGAGATATGACACATTGAAACTCAAAAGTGGGTAGTTAGCATAATTATCTGAGCTTGAAATGCAATTCATAGTGCCTTTTATATTTTTTTTTCTTTTACAAAATGTATCGTTATGTTTATTTGTCGTCATATGTTCTTTTGTGTAAATGTTCATTTTTATTCTCTTAATTTATATTATACCCATATTCTATTTTTAAGGTTCAAATTGTAATTTTTTTTGATATTTTTTAAACATATCCCTAATTTTGAAAAAATTTGAACACAATTAAAATTTTGGCTTCATCTTTTTTGCATAACTTTTTTGAACAAATAAAAAACTCTTTTAGAAATTTCATATCCACAACAAATCGAGATACTCTTTCCATTATGTTTCTGTTATATCATTTTGTTGAATTAGTGCTATTAAAAAATTATTATGGATAAATAAAAGAAGAGGAGCTATTGCTTAAAAAAGGTGAAATTAGAGATGATAGGTTGTCATCCCATATTCATGAGATTAAAAAAATAAAAGATAGTGAGTTTTCAAATGCTTCAACTATCTGAACCTTTTGGTATATTAATTATATACTTTGTGAATCTTTGAAACTATTTTAAACTATTTGTAGTCATTCTTGTGAACCATCCTTTCAACCATAATCAATTTGCTATAGTAATTTTATGTTTGTTAACTTTTGAAACATTTTGAACCTTTTGGAATCATTTTGAAATTTCTAAACCTTTTAAACCATCGTGTTGTTATATGAATAATTTTGAAACTTTTTAAAGCTTTTTAAATCTTTTTGAATAATTTTGAGCTATTGTGAAGTTTCTTGAAGCTTTAGAAAAATTTTAAATCTTTGGAACTTTCTAAACCATTTTAACCATCGTTGTGAACTATTGTTTTCAAATATAAATAATTTTATGCTTGTGAAACTTTTAAAATATTTTTAATAATTTGAATCATTTTAAACGTTAAAACCTTTTGAACCTTAGTATTGTGGTAAGAGTTTTGTTAGAAGTCATTGGTCCGCCCACAATTAAACGAGTTAAACGGAACTAACTTACAATATGTTTGTTAGTTAAAGGACTTGTGAGGTAATTTCCTTACAATAAAAGTATATTATAATAGGAAACCCTAAAGCAGTAGTGTGAATAAGTTTCACGTTAGTTTCACATACAGAGAAAATAACAGCTTCTTTTCTCTAAGTCTCCATATTCATCCGGTGGTCATTCAGTAGAAAAGGTTGCAAAAGAACACGCCTTCAACTTGGTAATCTGCCTGTAGGGGAAGGAGACCATCAGTTATTGTTTCTCGAGGATCTCAACTCTTCTGCTGCGATAATCAGGTAAGTCTTTTAGATTATTTACTGCTTTGTACTTTATTCTTGTGTTGAGATCTTACAAGTTTAATTCATTTGACGTGTTATTTCTTAAACCCTTTGGAACTTTTTATTTAATGTAAACCATTTCTAACCTAGTTATCATCATAGACTATTTTGAAAAAAAAATGAAATATTAATTTGATGTGTTTGAACAACTTAAACTTTTAGTTAACTAAAATTTAGGATCTTATTTTTCATTTTAGTTTACAAAAAATTTTGTAAAAATGTAGTTGCACTATATATTTAATGAGTTTTAGTTTTCATTCCGATGAGAAATGCAGCTATATTTGATTATGAAATCAAGAAGTAATCTTATTTATTACCTTTGTGTTTCCTTTTTCTCTTCACGTTCAATTGCATATGTTTTGCATTTTCAATCTGCTTGAAATCAATTTTTTTATGGTCTTTGATTGGAAATGGAATTGGAGGTTACAAGTTATGGAAAGGGTTTTTGCTTATGATGAATTCTGTTAATTTGGAAACGATGAGCATGAATTGTGTGATGTTAGGACTCGAAAATGATGTTATTATGATTTTTTTTATCAAGTGGATTTTTTGTCAATCAAAATTTTAAAACTGAACATTTTAATCTGTAGAAATTTCAAGTAGACATTTTGAAAAATAGAATATGAAACCATTGAGTAACTCCAAGAAGTAGGAGTGTCCAAAATTTGGTTCAACAAACCGAACTGAAAAAT
>CANYCX012444912.1:0-10215 GCA_948193385.1 Breynia disticha f. nivosa | reverse complement strand
TTGAAATGATGTCGATTTGGATTGATGATTTTAAATAATGTCTTGTTAAGTGAATTGAATAAAAATAGTAAGAATTTAGTGTGAATATGGTTGTTGAAGGAAATTATGTTGATTTAGAATGATCTTTGATGAAGCTGACCTTTAAATTGGGTTATGTTACTTAGTAAGTCGTATGACTTATGCAATTATATTGCCTACAACGCTCGGCAGGAAATTGAGCAGGATTTGGTTAAACCGTTTCCCAAACCGTTCGGTTTGGCTGGCTAGTCAGTGTGGCCAAACGGTTTGGAGAACGACCTAGCCAGGTCGTTCCCCAAACCGTTCGACACTGTTCATCACACTAAAAACTTGCTTGTTTGAAGGTTTAAATGAATTCAATAATTTGTGCGCGTGTTTGATGATTAATTGTTTAGTATTGAGATGAAAGTTCTCAAATATATATGTACATTGTGGATAAACATACAAATGCATGAAAAGTTGTCCATTCCGGTATTGTTGCTTATGTGGTTTCATGACTGACGCATTTTATTTCTGCCATATTCGGCAGGAAATGAAGGAGGATAAATTTTGGACGCGAAGGTGGTACGTTGCTGCTCAAGTTTAGGACTTGCTGTGAGACAATTTGAGGTGGGCGGTGCATTGTGTAGGAAAATTTCCCTCGTACATGATAAATCATAAAAAGTGTATTACTCGTATTTTGTGAGGTTATGATTGAATTAAGATTTTCCAGTTTTTATTCTTTCATAACCTGTAATATTTTGTAAATTTTCGTAATGAATTGGGCTTTGGCCTTCACAAACTTTTGTAAATATTTTGGGTGAAATGAAATGTGTGTATTTATTAAAAAGAATTAAATTTCATTTCTTCCTCTTTTATTTTTCTTATGTTTTATTTAAATTATATTTTTCTAAAAATAAAAATGATGTTTAAGTTTGGGTGTCATTTCTTAGGAAAAATAATCATTTAATTATGAAATGGTAGTCAAATTTGGGCGTCACAATAGCAAGGGCACTTATTGATGTTAGTGACAATAATTTTGTATTGAGAATGAAGAATACTGAAATATTATTACGTAATTCAGGTTTGAAAAAAGAAGACTGCTAAGATCAATGATAATTCATGTTTTAATGTTAATTTAGTCAAACTTGTAGTGTCAGATTTTATGAAGGATAATTCTTATAAGAGACAACTGCACCCAACATATGGCTCTTATAAAATACTGAAAAAGCACCACTCTGGTACGCCAAGGCAAATCAGGATCAAAGGTGAGACGGACAGTAATCTTACCACGCCTAGATAACAACACAAAAGAAGCACTTCTTAGAATGCAACACAATATTTTAATTTCATGCATTTTATTTTTTGATTTGTTCTTTTGATTTTACTTTATCCTTGTGTCAATGTTGGATTGAGGATGAATTATAAGAAATGATTTTGGGCAAGTATAGACTAATGTTCAGATCAAGTGTGAAGAAGTTTCAGGAATTCTAGTGAGTATGGAAATTGTGAGCACGGTGTAAGTCTGTTCTGAGCTTAAAATGCAAAAAGGTATGTTTTTAGGCGGGTATAACATACTACAAGGACACGAGTGTGTTCGTGTACTTGTAAGCCTGTGAACATGTAATGAATAGAATGGTCATGTATACAAAAAGTAAACTACATGGACATAAGTGTGACCATGACTTGTAAGCTTATGACCGTGTAACCTTTTGTGATCATGTACTATGTTGTTAACCACATGTATATAGTATTCTTTACATTTTAAGCCTGTTAATTACACCCTTCATATGAATCCTCCACACTTGCAGCCAAAATACCTTCACTATAACTCACCTTGTAACACCCTAAAAATTATAACTAAAATATTTAGAAAAATGTCTTCCAGATAGTACAAAACGGCCTGGGAAATGGCCTACCAAAACCGTTCCCCAAACTGTTTTGAAACATACAAAAGTTTAATTTTGCGCTGACAAAAAGGTGAAATGGGAAGGCAAACAATTTGGGCTAACCGTTTGGCAGACTGTTTTGACCTAATGAGATTTAAAAATAGATGTGTGTGAACATTGAAAGAAAGAACCTAAAACACTAAAGACGGCCACCTGACCTTTTCTCTTCATCTTACCCTAAGACCCCCCCGTTCAAGACCTTAGAACTACTAGATCTAACCCTAAAAACATTAGATCTAATCGATTTTGACTTAAGGAAGGAGCTACTCGGTGATTCTCTTCAAAGTGCAAGGTAAGCTCTAACTTTATACTTGATATTTGTGGGGTCTTAATCTTAAGGTTAGAAAGATGTGCGTATGTGGGTAAGTTACAGATAATGGAGGTACTATGGGTGGATTGTGAACTTAAGACTGTGGGTTAGGAAGAGATTGATATTTTAGGGTTTTAGGTAAATTTAGGGTTTTTTGTTAAATAAGTGTATGAATGTGAATTAAAAGTGAGATCGTGCAATGTTAAAATTGTGTTTAAAATGGTGTAGGAAACGTTGTTCAAGATTTGAACCGTATGGCTAATTATGTTTAATTAAATGTTCTTTGTTTTGAATAATAAAGATTGTGTTAAATGGAATTATGTATAAAGTGTGAAAATAATTGATAAATATGAAATAATGATTGTGTTGTTAGGTGCATTATGGATGAAATGGTTATTTTGAGTGACTATGGATTGAATTGTGATCAGAGGCGGTTGAATGTGATCATGGATGGTAATGTGCCATATAAATGTTATTTTATGAGTTTTGTGACAAAAACATGGATGGGGATGCCTTATAATTGTATTTGATGATTATGGTTTATAATGGTTGATTTTGATATGGTATTATGCTTATTCAGAATAAGTTTAATGTTGAATCATGGTTAAAAATGCATGAGACAATGTATTATGAAATGATGATTAATTTTAGTTGCATGAGCATGGTGTGACATGTTCATGGTGAGAAAAAGAAAAAGGAGTGAGTGCTCAAGAGAGAAATTCGACAAAAATAGAGCATGTGCTCACTGTCGATAACATTGGGAGCATGTGCTCAATAGGGAGAGATCCCTCAATATAATGGGAGTGTGTGCTCAATAGGGAGACCATAAGAAATTCAACAAAAAAGGAGCGTGTGCTCACCATTTGTAATTAAAGAGTGTCTGCTCACGAAGGAGAGATCCTCCAATACAATATAATGAGTGATATCTGGGTCATGTTGTATATGAAATACATTGACATATGCAATGGACATTCATTTTCATTTTTGTGGTATAGTATGGTAATTGTGAATTATGGTTACTATATATGGAAAAAATGTAATGGATGTTATAATTGTGCCATTAATATGTTTGAGTGGTTTTGATTATAGATTTACTTAAGTATGAGAGAAAATGCTAATGGCATGATATACTATGTTGTATTATGGAAATGGAATTGAGAGTTTGAGAAATGAATGGTAAACACATTGGGTGCTAAGAATGAAATAATGGTTCATGGTTAAATTGGTGTTGAGCATGTACTTGAATGAATGTTTGGATGATGTGAACTGAGTTAGGTTGTTAAAAACAACTGAAAGAAGGGAAGGACGAGCTGGGAAACAGTTAGTGGAAACTGTTTGCCTGACTGTTCCATTTCTAAGGAAGTTTAAGAAGGGAAAAATGGGTTTTTAACGGTTTACCCAAATCGTTCCCAAAACCATTTCACTTCCAGGGAATTTAAGTAGGTCAAAATAGTTCAGGAACAATTTTGCCCAAACTATTTCCTAAACAATTTCAGTCCCAGGAAAGGTTAGAACGTTGAAATAGGTTGGCAAATTGTTTACCCAAATTGTTAATATACAGTGAAAAATAGAACATGTAAAGTAAGAAATAGTATAAATAAAGGAGAAATGGAAATAAAAATTTGGAATTTAGGAGAGATAGAACTCCACATATGACTAACGCACCTAAATCACTTAAAGAACGATTACTTATGCATTAAATACCTTCGTAAGTGTTGTAGATGTACTTAATGGGTATTTAATTACTCACGATGTGTGTGTGTTTGTGTAACTTGTGCAGAGCGATAGTACCGTGCGGTGGGACTTATTTTTAGTGGTTGCTAGCGGTGCGATACTAGATACGAGGTTGTGGCTCCTATCTTTTTGGTATTTCCCTTTTGTAAATATATACAAACTATAATATAGAAAATGATTTACATACAATTATTTGTAAATCAATTTTTATAACTTTCGCATTTTCTTTCATAGCATTATTTTGTATACGACCAAATAATGATCAAAGCATTCAAAATGGTGCAACTAGTTATCTTTCTTCTATCCTTTGTTTATTGAATTGTTTTAAAGAAAAAAAAATGGTTTCCAAAATTCTATAATTTATTGAAAAATGAGTTTTATGATTTAACCGCCATATTTAGTAGTATCAAAGCAGGGATTAGATTCTCTGCAGAGTGTGACAAAAACTGTTTGCATTGAATTCTGTTTTACGAAAACTAAAGGTTTTGGAAATTTGATTTCTATAGGATGGATCCGATTGAAAATGTATCGCACGAGAACGTCGAGTCCCAAAAGTCTGTGTAGGGGCAAGGATCATCACCAGGACACAGTGCTCTGCCTGCACAAGGTGTTATGCCACCATTTGACCCCACCTACGCATATTTCTTTAAGATGATGCAGCAGATGACATGTAGGCAGGGGGTTTGCCAAGGTGAGGGTATTAACATTGACCAAAATTTTGGAGAGGTGCACAAGCAAGACGCAAAGTCATTTAAGAAACTACTAACCTGACTGAGGCTGAGGAGTGGCTCTAACACACTGAGCGGATCCTCAACCAGATGAGGTGCAATCCAGAACAGAAGCTGACGTATACTACCTCACTACTATAGATGGGAGCTTGGGGCTGAGGGGAAGCGGTCCCCGGGAGTCAAAATGATCCTCCCATAACTTCTTAAGGCAATTTCTAGCTAGAGTTTATCGACAAGTATAACCCTCCACTATATCGAAGTAGCAAGAAGATTGAATTCCTTGAACTCAAATAAAAAGACTTGATAGTTACAGAGTATGAGGCACAGTTTACCATACTTTCTCGCTACGCACCTGAGGAGGTTGTGACTAACAGTGAAGAGAACATTTTGAGAGGGGATTACAGTTTAATATTTGCTCCTGTATTGCCATAAAGTAGCCCAATTATCAGATGCTTATGGAGACTACTTTAGGAGTTGATGAGTTGTTGGCTTCAAAGGGCCGACGTGAGGGGAAGAAGCAGAAGGTATCAAGTAGATCCAATTCCACCAAAGTTCATAAGAAGAATGAGTTCAGGCCACCCAGGAGTTTGAGTAGAGGCGGCAGTTAGGTGACGGCAGGTTCCAGGAGTAGGGGAGGTCATTCCTCTAGACCCTCTACCTTTGGATGCAGAGCATTGCAGTATACACCAGTACAGATGACAGAGATCTTTATTACTATTGTAACCAGCCGAGCCATTTTGCCCAAGAGTGTAACTAGAAGGCCCTAAATGAAGGACAGACCGTCTCCAGTTAGTGTCAGAGACAACAGAGCAGCGACTACTATAGGTGGAGGCCAATGTAGAGGAAGAAGGGCTACGAGCACCACCTCGATAGGCTCAGGAGCTTCTCATTTTGTGGCTCCACCTCAGGAAAGCCTCTGTGTTATGACACGAGATGAAGCGACTGGCAACCCTGATATGATTAATGGTACAATTTTTATTTTTGTGGATGATACTTTGGGGTTGATTGATCCAGAGTCTAAATGTTCATTTGTTAGTGAGTTAATGATATAGAAAATTGGGGGTAGTGTAGAGCAATTGGGATACGTGGTAGCAATGTTTATACTAGTTGAGGGTATAGTTATGGTGAGAAATGTATTGAGGAACTGTGAGTTAAAAATTGGCGAGCTAGGTTATGTGATAGATTTGATAGTTTTAAGGATGGTAGAGTTTAGAGTTATATTGGGTATAGACTAGTTGTCTAAAAATAGAGCTATGGTGGATTACTACGCGAAGGAAGTTGTGGTAGAAGAAGATGGTGAGAGCACATTATTGTTGGTGGATGAGCAGAAGGTTATTCCTTCCTGCTTGGTATCAGCAGTGATGGTTGTCAGATTGATAAGAGATGGGTATGAGGCATACTTAACATATGTGATAGATGTGGGTAAGAGGGGATTACAAGTTGCAGAGTTGTCAATAGTGAGAGACTATTGAGAGTTGTTTCTAGAAGAGTTGTTAAGACTTCCACCTCTGAGAGAGGTTGATTGTGAGACTGAGATAATAGCAAAAGCAACACCAGTATTAGTAGCCCGTATAGAATGGCAGTAGTAAAGTTGCAGGAACTGAAGAGGCAGTTGGAGGAACACCTCGAGAAGGGGTTTATCTGACCGAGTGTGTCACCTTGGGGCACACTGGTACTATTTGTAAAGAAGAAGGATGGAAGTATGCAGTTGTGTATTGATTACCATAAGGTGAATAACAAGTATCCATTGCCATAGATTAATGATTTGTTAGATCAATTGAGTGAGCGACAGTGTTCTCTAAGATTGATTTATGATCGGGTTACTAGCAGTTGCGAGTGGAGGAGAGCTTCATTCTTAAGACAACGTTTAGGACTGGTACGACCACTTTGAGTTTACAGTGATTCCTTTCAAGTTGACTAACTCATCGACAACCTTTGTGGCACTGATGAACAAGATCTTCCATCTATATCTGGACCAATTCATAGTCGTGTTCATTGATGACATGGTTGTGTATTCGAAGGATAGGGAGGAACATGAGAGGCACCTCTAGGAGGTGCTAGAAATATTAAAGGAAAGGCAGTTGTATGCCAAGTTTCAACAAGTGTGAATTTTGCATGAAAGAAGTGGTTTTTCTGGGGCACGTGATTTCAGCTGAGGGTGTGATGCTGGATCCAAGTAAGATAAATGAAGTTTAGAAGTGGGAGGCTCCTAAGGATCTAACTGAGGTACATAGTTTTCTAGGCTTGGCAAGATACTATCGGAGATTTATAGACGACTTTTCAAGTAAGCAAGACTGATGACCGATCTCCTAAAGAAGAACACATTGTTTATTTGCAATCACCGTTGCTAGGAGAGCTTTCAGGAATTAAAAAAAGGTTTATAGAGGCTCTAGTACTCGTGTTACCTACTGATGGTGGTGGTTTCTTGGTATATACAGATGCATCTAAAGCAGCCTTAGGAGGAGTGTTTTTGTAGAATACGAGGGTGATTGCCAATACTTCTCGATAATTGAGAAACACAACATTAATTATCCTACCCACGACCTTGAGTTGGAAGCAATCATTCATGCCTTAAAGGTGTGGGGGCATTACTTGTATGGTGAAACTTTGTAGATTTTCATCGATCACAAGAGCCTCAAGTACATTACCATATAGTGGAAGTTGACCTTAAGGCAGTAGAGATGGATTGAGCTTCTGAAGGATTACAACTGCATTATTGGCAACCATCCAAGTAAGGCAAATGTGGTCGTCGAAGCTTTTAGCCAAAAGGGTAGAGACGATGAGGATTTAGTGAGCTATAGGGTAGAGTCCTTATTTCCATTGCAGGAGTTGACAGTGCAGCTTGACGTGATTGACGGAGAGATGTTGGCTAACATACGAGTGAGAACTAGTATAAGGGAAATGATAGCGAAAAGGCAGAAAGAGGATGAGCATTTGATGTAGATTAAAAAGAGAGTAAAAAAGGAAGGCGACGACGCCGCACTGACTATATGATGATAGAGTGTTATATTATGGAACACGATTTTATGTTCCTGATATAGCAGAGATTAATGAGAGCCTTATGGTGGAGGAGCATTACTCTCCATACTCAGTACATTCGGGTAGCACCAAGATGTATTTTAACATGAGAGATATATACTAGTGACTGAATATGAAATGGGAGATTATAGAGTTTGCAGCTCGGTATTTTCCTTGTCAGCAAATCAAGCAAAACATCAAGCTCCGATATGGAAATTGAGGCCATTAGAGATTCCCAAGTGGAAATAGGAGAAAATCACTATGGACTTTATTATGGGACTATCAAGGACTTTTAGGAATCACAACAAAGTAGTGGATCGACTCACCAAGTCAGCACACTTTCTAGCTATCTGGCAGGATGATACGTTGGATAAGCTTACAGGATTCTATCTAGTAGAGATTGTGAAACTTCACAGTGTCCTTATGTCAATCATGTCGGACGACGATCTAAAATTCAGTTTGAGGTTTTGATGAAGCTTACATGATGTCATGGGCACTAGACTACAATTTAGCACTGTAATCCATCCTCAAACCGATGGGCAATTTGAGAGAACTATCCAAATGGTAGAGGATATGATGAGGGTGTGTGTACTTGAGTTTAGAGTAAATTGGGATGGTCATTTTCTAGTAATTGAGTTTGCCTATAACAATAGCTTCCACTCGAGTATTGGGATGTCACCATATGAGTCCTTGTACAGAAGGCAGCGCTGAAGTTCAGCTTATAGGGATGCAAAGGGTTTGCGATAGATTAAGGGATCCAAACTTATGCAACAGACCCTAGGGAAAGTAAAGTTGTTAAAAGAATAATACAGGCAGTGAAGGATTGGCAAAAAATCTACTTCGACCAATACCATCGGGAAGTAGTGTATGAGGTAGGTGATAAGGTATTCCTCTGAGTTTTTCACTATAGAGGATCTGATTCAGGCAAAAAGGGCAGTCATTTTGTATCCACATATTCCCAATAAGGCTATACATTTTGGGTAGACAAACCAGTGTTTTTTCACATAGTTACACTTAGTCGGATCCTACACATTATGTCATTTTTAATTTCCATTACTATGTGTAAACCAACTAGTAATCAAGTTTCGTTTTTATCAAATAGATATCACTCACAATATTATTGCTTTATCTAAATTATATAAATATACTCCTCTTTAGCTCACAATTAGTTGAGACTAAGATTTAAGGACATTGGAAATTAATTTCATAATTACACTGGTTATGTCAAACTTATGACTAATCGATATTCTCAAAAAAAGTGTGAGTAACAAATTTTAAAAGAGCACATGTTTAATAATATGTTGGCATGTGTCATCCCTCATCTCAACTTATTAAGAAGAAAATTCCTTTTTCCTCCATTTAACTCTAGTAGTAGAGTTTAGGATTGTAACACCTTTAAATTTACTCTAATTTAAGTTAATTAATAACTAGAAAAATAACAAAAAGGGTTGGATGAGTTTTTTACACAAAATGACGAAAAATGTGCACCCGAATAGACCAAACAATTTGGTGAATGATTTGGCCAAAATGTGCACCAAACCGTTTAATGTAACTGAATGGCTTTTTTAGTAGAATAGAAAAAATGTTTTAGTGCATGATTTGGATAAATCATGCACCAAACCATTTGGGTCGGAAAAAATGTTTAAATGGGTTATAAATAGGTTTTTGTTGGACCAAGATTAGGTTTAGAAGGGGGTTGAATAAAGCTAATAGGACATTGATTCTTTTTATGGAATTTTTTTTAAGATTTGGTGGAATAAAGGAAAGAAACAAAGAACACAAACGATTTAGAGTGGTTCGGCACTAACCTTGCCTTGTCCACTACCTTAGTACCTCTACTAAGGATTTCCAAACACTTCACTAAGCATCACTTTCTAGCTAAGTGAGAACTCTTTACAAAGTCACTTTCTAGCTAAGCGAGATCTCTTACAACTTCACTTTCTAGCTAAGTGAGAACTCTTACAACTTCACTTTTAAGCTAAGTGAGAACTCTTGAATCAAACTACAAAGATTTACAAACTAAGCAAGACAACACTAGGTTGTATGAAGAATATGAATATAAACTTTAAGCTCAAATGAGTTTTCTTCTCAAGGTAGATGTTTGGAATGTTTAGAATCTTTTCCTCTATGTTTCTCTACCCATTTCTGAAGTATTTTTGGCTTTAAATACCATCTCTTGAAGATATAGTTGTTATTTATAAGTTGAGTGACTTTTGGAACTTTGGAAGTAGTGATTTTGCTGCAGTGAGCTTTCTGGTCGACTAACATACTTTCTGGTCGCTAATATTTGCCTTTTCTGGTCAGCTAACATAATTTTGGTCGACTAACATCATCTTTGGTCGAATAATATGGTTCTTCTCGAGGTGACAAAGTTCCAGAAGCCTTTTGCCTTGAATCCAATCACCGGTTATTTGACTAACTCTCTATTTTAGTCGCTAGCATACCTTTGCTTCAAATTGGTCGACTAACACCTTTCTCT